>JABUQX010010654.1:0-30000 GCA_015478945.1 Trachelipus rathkii
GGCAGCACTTTGTTGGAGGTACTGAGACTGGGCTCTTCAGGGGGCTCTTCGGGGAGTTCTCCCTCTCCTTCCAAGACGCTGCGCCTTAAGTACAAGGGCCCTCTTCCTTCTAAGGTGGTTATTGGTCATGTTATCTACCCAGTGTCTCAGTATGTGTTTCCCGTACGGCGTTGCTTTAACTGCTGGCAATACGGTCATGGTTCTGTTACCTGCAAATCTTCCCCACGCTGTTCAAGATGCTCTATGGGGCATGTCAACGATAATTGTGCCAATGATCCTTATTGTTATTTTTGTAAGGGGCCCCACCGCCCTAATTCCAAATCCTGTGAGGTTTATCTCACTGCAGTCCGGATTACTCGTGAAACTCCTGTGGCAGCGGGTGGGATTAATTCTCAGCTTATAGCAGCTGCGAACTGAATCCTGTACTCGTCCTTCCCTCAACAATGTCCACCCTTCCAGTGTTCCTTATGTCCCTCCTCTGATAGGGTCTCCTGCTCCTTCCAGGTCATATGCTAGTGTGGTTTCTCGCCCCGGCCCCTCCTTCACTGGGTCGCATGGTCTTGTGACGCCCTCTTTTCCTTCCCAGGTTGCGGTCCCACCGGTGGCGCTGTCTCCCTCCCGGGGGGCCCCCCACCCTCCGGTTCGTTTTCCTGGGCCTTTGTGTAACTCTGCCCCTGCCATCCCCAAGTTTCCTTCTGGCCCTGAGTTTCAGGGGATATCCCATGATGGTCCTGTGAAGGCTCCCTTTGTGCCGAATGTTCCGCAGCATCACCTTTCTTCTCCGCGTCCTACAGATGGTTGGTCGTCCTTCTTGGCTTCCTTGGGTCCCCTTTTTTCGAAGTTTCTTGCGTCTTATCAGGTGAGTGGTTCTCTTCTATCGGCACTTTCTTGTGTATTCTCAGATCTCATGTCCTTGGTTTCTTCAATCCTTTTCCACAAGGGCCTTCCCTAATCTTGTATTGTGGGTTTCGTCGTTCCTCCTAGCACTTATCCGCTCTCTTCTTTACCCCGGTTGGTTGGGGTGGTTGTGTTCTTTCCTGGGGTTTATGTTGGGATTGGGATCTGGTGGGGTACTTGCCGACTTCGATATCCGTGTTTGGTTGGTGGGGAGGGGTTTCCTAGGTTCTTTCGTTCCTACCGGGTTTTCAGTGACTTGCGAAGCCGGGAGTTCCACGCAGTTTTCGTGATTAATTCACAATTTGTGACTTCTTGGATCTTTTCTGCGGAGGCCATGGGCTAGAGGGGACCTGTGAGGTCCCCATGCAGCCCTCAACCACTACAAGTAACAAGTACAAGTAAGTAAGAATATAGGGCAATAGGCCTAGTGGCCTAGTTGATTTTTTTGTTTTTTTTGTGCTTGGTTGAATGAAAATATTCATACTCCTCATCAGAACTAAGAAGGTAAGCGTTACATTTGTAAATTAAATTATAGCATTTAGCAAACCCGTGTATTTATATTGTATATATTAATTCTTTGGATGCAACTGCTGGTGTTCGGTTCTTTGAATGTCTTATTTTTGTGATTATTTCTGTTGTTAATTTATTTTAGTTGAGTATTGAACTAGGTCAGCGTTTGATAGCTTAACCCTAGGCTAGAGTAGTTAAGAGATTTACAGTATAGTGTGTTTGCAGGTTTACTTGGATCATTAATTAAATATTTTCTTTATTTAACTACAGTCATTAGCAATAGTTATATTAATTTTGTGATAATTTAAATTAAATTAAGCTTTCCAGAGCCATAGGATAAAGTTAGGCCTACTTTATAATTTTTGTAGACTTAGCCTAGGGCCTAGTCTAAGCCTAGATTCAAGCTTGTTTAAATTTGTAACTTGTTTTAATATATTAGTTTATTTCTTTTTAGCCTTTAGTAATATTTAAACTGTGGTTGGTAAATTAATAGGTTCAAGGTAGTAAAGTTAATAATAATTGGTAATAGTCTTGCTGAGGTGAATAAACTTTATGTAACTATTGTATTAAAACTATAAACTTTTAATTTACAAAAATTGTATCAAAAAAAAATTTAAAGTATTTTTTTAGAGATTCACATACATTTTAAAATTATATTTTTAATAAAAATATGAAAAATAATGCTAGGAAAAACTTAACTTTTTGGCTTTAGGTAATAGAGCAGAAGGGTATCACCCCCCAATTTATATGAAAATCATAGGATATACTCTAAAAATAAGTGAAAATGAAAATTGGCAGTCTCTAAGAAAAAAAAAATTTAAATTCCCTCAAAGTTGTTAAAACTCCTATAGACTTTTCACTTTTGATCCATGAAAGTTGGGTCTCATTTCAGGCCCTCTAGTTCAGGTAATTTGATAAGTTATGTTAAGAATACATAGAGAAAATCTATGTATACTTAATAAATCTTATCATAACTTATCATAATTTAGGATGGCCCTAAAATGAGCATGAGTCCCACTAATTTTTTTATATGAAAGCCTATAGGAAAATTTTAATCTTTGAGAGACTGTAACTTTTTCCTAAAGACAAATCATTTTCTTTTTTTATGCTTTATTATTATTTTTTTAGAGTATATCCTGTAATTGTTAAATCCATATAGGTTGGGTTGAAGCCTACAGCTTCTAGGTTGTTCAGGTTACAATAAGATTAGTTAAGTATACACAGATTTATATGTAATTTATATAATATTTAACAAAACTTACTATAACCTGAACTAATAGGTTCGTAAACTGAGGCCTAACCTATATGGATCAATGATGCCATAGGCCTTATCTTAACCTATATAGACACATAGTAAAAGTTTACATACATCGATTTATATATGCTGTAGGCATAACCCATATATATATATAGCTATATATATATATTCAGAGCATTTTTAAATTTTTGGTAATAGTCTTGCTGAGGTGAATAAACTTTACGTAACTATTGTATTAGAACTATAAACTTTTAATTTACCAAAATGGTATTAAAAAATGTTATTTTTTCCCGATTAGGGTATATTTTCAATAAAAATATGAAAAATTATGCTTTGAAAAAAAAAGTCGGCTAATTTCATTATTTTTGTAGGGATAATTATCAATGTTTTTCTGATATTTTCTGATTATTTATGTATCGATAAAAATGATTTTCTTTTGATATATTTTTTTTTTTTTACCATTATCAATGAATTAATTGAATATACCATATGTACTTGATTAAATAAAAGTACAAAAATTTAAATTATTTTTCATATGATAGAATATAAAATAAAATAATGCTATATATATATATATATATTATATAATTTATATATATTATATATAATATATAATATATATATATATATATATATGCTGGGTGCGCCTATAGTTTTTTTGAGTGCGCCTGCACCTATGCCGCAGAACCTAGTGTGCCTAGCACCTTTGCGCCTGTGACTTTTCGCCGGCCGGTTAGTGTTCATTAAATTTATTTACAAAGTAAACTTTAGTGCCATAACAAAAGCATGCTTTTATAAGAAGAAAAACATTTATTAATTTTTTGTAATTAAAACACTGTAAACTAATATCTACACGTCCTCTTCCTCCTCCATGTCCTTGTGGTCCATGTTTTCTCCCAGGAGGTCCATATTTCCTTTGAGGAACACAAAGTTCCTCAAAGTTTCCCTCATCTAAAGAGGACCTATTTGCCCCTTTTCATGTCCCCGCTTGTCTGAAAAGCTCTAAAACGAGCTGCAGGCTGGGGAAGGGGGGTATTGTATTTAATAAATAGGTCTACAAAGACCTCCCTGTGCTGGTGGGGCCAACTCGCCTTTAGAGTGTTCCCACTCCTCCATGGACTTCCTTAGGACGTCCCTCACATCCTGCTGTTTGTTCCGGTTCTTTAGCAAACAACTTTATA
Source organism: Trachelipus rathkii (assembly GCA_015478945.1). NCBI lineage: Eukaryota > Metazoa > Arthropoda > Malacostraca > Isopoda > Trachelipodidae > Trachelipus > Trachelipus rathkii. The sequence continues at coordinate 3,847 of JABUQX010010654.1, forward strand.
TATATATATATATATATATAGCGTCGGGCGGGGTGACCGGGCCCGCCTCTTTAGGAGGGGTGATTCGGTCCACTCTAAATAAAATAAAAAAAAATAAAAAAAAAAAAAAAAATTTTCGGCAGTCATTTTAATAGCCACGCGGTAAGTAACACACAGAGTCTTTTTTTAGATCATATCTTCAATTCTAAAGAAAGGTGTCTTTTATATTTTTAAAAAAATGTTTAGAAAATATTAGGGTACAAATTTCCTTCAACTAGAAATTTAACTTTGAAAAATGTGAGTTTTTTTTAAACTTCGTTATAAAATGAAAATTGTGAGTAAGGGTTTTATTATTTTTTTCAGTGGAAACACTCGAGTATGTTAGCTTAAACTGGCAAAGTAATTTTTTGATCCAAGCAGTATTAGTGGCAAAAAAAACGGAGGAGCCTAAACATTGTTCCGATTCACGCCCGCCCGGTAAAGAATTGATGGGAGGGGGTGGCTCGACAACCACCATGTTTTTCAGTAGATTTTACCGTATATTTATTGCATTTTTATTACGATAATAACTTAATTTAAATGTTAAGTAAGAAGTTACTTATATTAAGTTGAAATTTTTTTTAATTCAATGAAATTTTAATAATAAATAAACGAAGTTTCAGAAAAGTGTCAAAAATTTTGGGCGGAGAGGGGTGAAATCGGACACCCTTAATTTATATCGTATTTTATTATACAAAGAAAGAGAGGGGTTTAGGGGATGATTTAATCTTTAATATGATAAATAAATTATTAATATTAAGTAAAAATTAAAATATAAAATTGAATTAATACGTAAAAGACGAATTTATACAGATGGTCCGAGTCACCCAACTCAATGGTGGTCCCCGCATTCAACCCACCTCCACGGTCAGGGCTGACTCGGCGCTTAATTCAAAACTTTAATAAAAATTCTTTATTATTAGAAACTTGACTAACATTATTATTTTTTTTCCTCTTCCTCCCGTTCCTTCCAGCATTTTACAAAAAACAAATTTACCAAAAAAGTGCATTAGGGAAGAGTGCGGAGACAAGTTTATACCTAAGTGCCCGCGTTCACCCCGCCGCGACGCTCTATATTATACTAATATATATATATAATATATATATACATAGTATATACTAGTAAAATATATAATATAATATATATATATATATATATTATATATATATAATATATATATATATATATATATAAACTTATATATTATATATATATTATAAATACCTTTATATATAAAGGTTTTATACTGTTTTCAGAAAATGATAACAAGTTTAGCCATCCTTCTAAGTTCAAACCATTTAAGGGTAAAAAATTTTTTTTTGTTCTGTTCATAAGCGCGGCTATAGGCACAGAGAATTGGCTATGTGCCCATGCTTAGTCCACCTTTTTAAAAATTGTTGCGCCTTTTGCCTATTGACAGTTTAATTCATGGTCGCGCCATAGGCCCGCAACTCAGTTCGCAATGCCTGGCTCTGAATATTATATATATATATATATATATATTATATATATATATATAATAATATATATATATATGAATATTATAATATATATATATATATAATATATATATATGATACCAGGCTATTTGCAATGTAAAAATTTGAGTAAATTAGATACCATATACTTTTTTTTTTAATTAACAAATACCATAGGGTGGTATACATGATGATTGCGTTCTTATTACCATGTTTATTGTTTATCATAATATTGAATCCGCACTCTAGAGGCTCTTATTGTAAAATTAACTTGTCTTGTTTAAATTATAAATTGTAAAATTGTTTGCTTATTTTTCTCCCAGTAGTGTTGAGGTCTGTTAATAAAAGGTTACTGGCCCCAACAAAGAGTGTCTGGCTGAGCGGCTGTACAGTCAGAGAACCGAGGATAGTACATACCTAGTAATTATTTTCTGGCCAGCAGGATAATTTCTTATTGGCACATCACAGTGTGAGTCAGGGTTAAGCGTGACTGTTGTCTGTTCAAGTCGTGATGTATGGTGGACTGGTTATGATTCAGGGGACTAAGTGTTGGTGCATTCTGGAATACCTTCTCATCAGATCACTGGGACTGTGCAGTCATTGATGAACAGTGTGGAAGTTAGTAGACAGGGGTAGGATTGAGCTGGCCAATTTGCCCTTGATCGATCACGAATTGAATGTGGTCAGTGGACGAATCAAGCGAGAAGTTGAATGAAAGCAGAGTAGGAAGAGTGGCTGGTACCAGATTGAAACAGCCCAGACATCGGTTAGGCAGGAGGGTCGGGTTCCGGATGTTATGGTCCGGGATGTTGAGCGGAAGGAGGTGAGTATTCATGTGTTGACCATGAAGGAAGGCTTGGGATTGGTTGAACAGAGGGAAGTAAGTGTCTTGGCATCAATCATGGAGGGTCGGAGGAGGGTTGAGCAGAGGGATGAAAGTTCTCAGTTGATGGACCCGGATGATGTCCCAGACTGGATTGACCAAAGGGACATGGCATTGCAGGTGAAGAAGCCTGTAGAACGCCTGCGGTTGATGACATTGCTGAACCGTGAAATTGAGCAGAGGGAAGTAGGGACTCGGGGGTCACAATTAGGGATGAAAGTCTGAACTCAGTATGGGTGTTAGATGAACAAAAGCGGGATGAGAAGTGGTCGCTTATTGACATTTTGACTGGAATGGCTGAAGCTATTTCTGAACAGGTAGAAGTGGTGGAGTTTAAAGGTGGAATGTAGCAGGGAAAATGTGGCCCAGGGTTTGGGAAAAGAAAGGGGCTGTAAGGGTGAGCATCAGAATAGGGAACAATTGATGGCTGAACTGATCCAGGTTTGGACTGAAAAAGGTTTTAAGCAGGGTGGACAGGGAAGCAGGAGGACAAAGGGTATTAGGGATTCTCGGATGCATAGTGGTGGAAGTGAACCGAATTGTGAAAGCGAGTTTTTTTGTCAGAAGGGACTGGTGAATATGAGAGCGCAGGCACGTTTGCTTGGGGGTAATCCGGGAGTGAACAGAGAAGATTAAGTTTGGGTGGCTTTTCCATGAAGAGCTTATGTTGCTTTTATTGTTGAAAACTGGGGCATGTGAGAGCAGAGTGCAGACTGTGGTTAGGGGCGTGCTTGTTGTGCGGTTCCTTTGACCATTGGGTGAATCTGCCTAGAGTAGGGATGTACCAGAACCCGAATTTTTGGTTCCTGCCTGAACCTTGGAAAAGTTCCGGTCAGAATCAGAACTTATCAACTTTTTCTACACTTTACATATTCTACTGAAAACTTGTCTGATTAACAAGTGGAATCTTAACACTTAGACTATGACCCCGAACAATCCTCTACTTCTTATCAGCATTTCAATTTAAAAAGTGTCATTGGCCATAAATTTTTAAGTTATTATGATTTTGAACGATTGAGAAACAAGGAAAAAGGAGGCAGGTGAAGAAAACAAAAATACTCAGGTGTTGAGGACTTGTAATTGAGATGGAATAAATCGGTTTCTTCAAAAAGCCTCTGAAGAAGAAGTATTAGAATGGTGGAGCAACAATCAAGAAAAATACCCTTTTATTAAATTGGCAGCTATAAGAATGCTCTCCTGCCCTGCTTCATCAGTTTATTCCGAGAGAGCTTTTATCAGAAGCTGGTAATGTGTTTGAGGATAAGAGATCTCGTTTAACTCCACAACATGGAGAGCAACTTATTTTCCTACACCTCAACGATTTCAAAATTCAAATAAGTTCCATTTTTAAAGTACCACGGAATCACTCCTATAGGCTAACTCTCTGTCTCTTTTTTTTCAACTCGTTTGGTCTTATAAAACACGTTCATGGGATTCAAATTCATAATACTATGTCAAGTGTGCTTTGTAAGTTCGTAGGCTCTCTCTCAATTTACAAGACCAGTTAAATTGTTTCTTTAATTAATTATTAGTAATAATTTCACTAAGTTACCAGTTCTGGGGACATTCTATCAACGGTGTGTTATCTTCTTCAACCTCCGCAGATCTAGACTCTCTAGCTGCACCTGAGTCTCCACACAACTCCTGCTCGATCTCAAGAACGCTTAGCCTTTCAATAGTTATGTAATGCAATAGTAACGTAAGATATGCTATCCTTAATGTTGCCAACTTGTCGTTGAGCGTATACTTATCATTAGGCTTACTAATACACTGATAACTCCTACCTACTTTACCGCTCAAAAACTATCTACTCGAACCTTATAATTCAACGGAACTCACGACATCACCTGCCTTAACGAATGATCTGGGTCATGTTATTACTAATAATCTGGTAATAACTATATATAAAAGCTCACATCACTCTTCCTTAACTACGCTTTATTATCAACTTTCTCGCTTGATATTCGTTACCCTTAGACACATATTAAATATTACTGATGATCTCAGTCTTAATATACTATTAGGGCAAATTGCCAGCTCAATCATTACCACTGTCTACTTAGGCTTTACACAACAATGTTTTCATTAAGAATGACTGCTAAAACAGTCCAGTGTATTTTCTGATGGAGAAGGTTATCCTAAAATGCACCAACCTTCAGTCTTGCCTACCATTATTTATCTCTTCGCCTGAACGACAACAGTCCACGCTATAATCCGTGACACTAATCAACTAGTTAGAATGTCCAAAAGCTCTCTGGCACGATATTGACAGTTTCTAATTTCTGAGTTTTTGTACAGTCTAGCAAGCTCAAGACCTCTTTGTTATTTGGGAACTAATAATTTTTATTCTACCGCCTTATAACATAACCACTACGGTAACGCCCTCGCCTTTTCCCCTTCCTCTTTCCCAAGACCCATTAATAATTTACTACATTAAAAAGTTTTACCTACTTTGGATAATTCCAATATTAATATAAACAATAAACATGGTAATTAAGAAAGCAATATCTAAATCTAATGTATTTAACCACACTGATGGTAATTTATTATGTTAATTTTAAAATAAAAAAAGTAATATTTAATACAAATTTCATTTTACTCAAAATTTTTTATCATTTGCTAAAATTATGATATTATATTGTAATATATTATAATATATATTTATTATTCTATTAATTATAATATATATATATATATATATAATATATATTATTATATATATATCTATATATTATATATATTATTATTATATTATTATTATATATTATATATTAATATATATAATAATATATATAATATAATATTATTAATTCATATAATATATAATACATATATCTAACGCGTTAATCCGGGGTACAATTAATTTCAGAACTTATTTGCCTTTTTTTGTTTTTTAAGTAACTAACTTAAAAACTATAACCCTTACAGAAAATTAGTTTAGAGTCCGATAATTAAAGATATAGGCCAGAGTCTCATGGGCGAGTGCAGTGTTGAGATGAATAAACAAATTCAACAAATACAGACATGGAATCAAAAGGTTTTCAACAGTTCTCAAGGCAGAGGACCTTTTGTTGTTTCTAGGGATTAACAAGTGGTAGCAAAATCCTTAAAAAAAAAAACTATTCTTTGTTACCCCATAAATATGGTGTGGCGTTGACACATATAGCTGTAATGAGCATTCACCTGAATCGTGTTCGTAGATAAGTCGATCATGATAAATGGGCTGCTAGCATGTGCAGATTTAGCTGATCTGTTGTTAAATCCTCGTGCCACCAACTCTCAGCAATTTGTTTAGCTACTTTTATTTTTTTGTTGATTAATCGATATAAAGGAACGTGAGATGGAATAAACGTCCTGGCATTACTTTTGATTTTCAATGTGTTCACCCCAGTTCCAATGTGTGAGACGGGTGGGGATGGAGGGGGAAGTAGAATGAAATGCTGTAAATATGCCCGTGGTTTGGGTGATTAATGTTAAAATACTTTATGAAAATGTGCTATCACTATGTATTTTATATATATATGTATGTATACTTAGCTTAAAACCTGTACTATCAAAATGTAAGTGATAGTAATTATCAAATTTTATCAAATTTATTTCTTTATATGTTTATATATATATCTTAAAAAAATAAATTACAAATTCATAATTTTTCCTTAATGAATATTAATGGACGTTATTTAGGTATATAATTTTTTATAGAATATTTTTTTGAGTTCTTATTACTATTCTTGAAAACTCGTATCTTTTAGTGACATTTTTTTTTGTAAAACTTTTAGTTTTAGTGGTAAAATACAATAAAAATCTAAAATTCTGAATTGCCCCGGAGTTCTGAAATTACCCTGGTCAACGGTATATATTATATATATCAATATATATATATATAGTATATAATATATATATATAATTTATATATACATATATATATTATATATATATATATAATAATATATATATGAGTGTCATAGAAAAAAAAAATATTATTATAGTATATGATATATATATATACTATGTATATATATTATATATAGTATGTATAATATATATATATTATTTATAGTATATATATATATAAGTACTATATATTATATATATATATATATAAGTATTATATATGATTACATATCCCTAAGAATAATTTATCACAACTTATAATATCACCCTACCTAGATATATATATATATATATATATGTGAGAGTTGAGAGAGAAACTCACATGATACACAATAATACACTCGCAAGTGATCGTGAGCCTACTTCCTTGGGGTACCCCCAAGTTTCACTTTGCATACCCCACTTTGGAGTCTACTGCTCTAGAGTATTAAAGCTACCAGTTCGAGTTTGAAAATGTTTTCATATTTAATGTTTTCGAAAGAATAGAGTTGTCATTTTATGATGTGTGTTCACATATCAATTTTCTATATTTTTAATGCATAATCATAACAGAGTAAATGACAAATCAATTACTGAATTTTTTTAAGAAAGACATTTGAAAAAGTGAAAAGTTCCAGTAAATACCAACCGGAACTTTTAAAAAATCGAGGTTCCGGCCGGAACCTCATTCTGGTACATCCCTAGCCTAGAGCAGCGTGAATTGAATCGTGAATTACCAAGGAGGAAGAGGAAGTGCTCATGCATGAATGCACCCTTATCAGGCGTAATCAAAGTGACCTCAAGGGCAAGTGAGGAAGCTATATGAGGTGGTAGATGACCATTAGCAGCAATGCATAGGGGTAGGGACGGCTGTAGGAAAGTGTGGGAGAGTGGGTGATAGATCCAAGATTGTCTGAGGTTCCAGAGGTTCCAAAGGGCAGTTTTCTGGTCCCAGAGTGTGTTGAGGAAAGGGTTGAGTTGCCAGATTTTGTTGAGTGTTATGTTGGTGTTTAGAGTCAGACTTGGCGTGGTGTTTCTGACAGGGCCATGAAAGAACTATCTGGGCAGGAATTGGAGTTAAATGCATGGGTGGATGATAGAGAGCTAAACCATGGGGAGAAGTATTGTCCAAATCGAGTGTTTTCAGGGGCTGAGTGCCCACTGAGGGTGGACGGGCAGCATCCTTTGGTTGAAGGGAGGGTAGTGGGTATTTTTGGAATCCAGAATAAGAGCAAGGAGGAAATCCAACAGGGTTTTCCCCGGGATCAAGGTGGGGTGAACTTTAGTTTCGCAAGATGACTGTTGTGTTGTGTCCTGAATGGTGGTTTAAATAATTCTGGTGAAGAGGTTCAGGGCAGTTACATTTTGGGTGGTGTTGAGAGCGTGAGTGGCGAGTCTATGGAGGGTGATTCTTGCTTGAATGTTGGGTCTTGCTGATGAAGCAAGTGATTTGGAAGAGGGAATGATTCGGGATTTATCGTGGGATGCGGTAGGGATAGTGATATTTGGGATCCATCATGATCGTTGCCGGAGCCCATAGTCCCTGGAATTGCAGATTGTTGTGTCTGAGTCGGAAATGGTGGAATTTCAAGCTGGAGACTGGAGAATGTTATAAATTGGAATCGGGAGCACCAGAGTCATGGTGGCAGAGTTGGGGAAAATTAGAGCCATTAGAGTCAGAGTGACCAGTTATGGAGTCTTCCAGCAGTGGACACCGAATTGCAGATTGTTGTGTCTGAGTCGGAAATGGTGGAATTTCAAGCTGGAGACTGGAGAATGTTATAAATTGGAATCGGGAGCACCAGAGTCATGGTGGCAGAGTTGGGGAAAATTAGAGCCATTAGAGTCAGAGTGACCAGTTATGGAGTCTTCCAGCAGTGGACACCTGGTGGGGGGAGTCATTTTGTGAGTTATCATCCTGTTTTTTAATTATTTGTCATTTATTTTTCGAATGATTATGGCTTTTGCATTTTTTTATGGTATTGGGTTATTGTGCATTTGTATATTTTTTTGTTGGGCTGATTATATTTTTCTTGCTTGATCATTGGATATATTTTGCTGATGCCTTATATTTTATTTATCATATTGCCTTGCATGTCTGATGGATATATTTTTTTGTTCTCCCTTGAGTGTTGCTCTATGGTTTTGTTTTCTGCATGTTTGATTGTTAGTGACCTTAAGTCAGTGGTTCCCTTCCCCCCCCCCCTTTCATCACTGTTTAACTGTCAAATTTGCTAATATTTCATGTTCTTGTGTTTTTTCTTTAAGTTGTGTTAACCTTGTAGTGTCTTTTCAGAATGTCCTCCTTCATCAGATGCGACAGCTCCAACCGGTATTGAGGAAGTAATATGCACAACATGTGGTGCCCTTTAATTTAACGTTTGGGTGACCCCATTTTTGGCCAACAACCTGTCTTGTCAATGAGGCGTCAATGGTGGAGTGGATGCTCAGTTCCACCTTTTGGATGTGAGGAATGCTGCTTGTTTGACAGCCCAAAATTGGCACTGTTACTATACTGGACCTTTGATTCCCCTTGTTGAGCCAAGTGGGGAATTTCGGGATTTACTTGAGTGGAGGCCATGCAGTAGTGTATTTGACTTTCCATTAGAAGAAGACTGTAGGGTTTTATTCCTAGAGTAGTTTCGAGGGACGGATTCGTGAATGCCACCATCTGTTGGCAGACCTGGACATTCCTGTAATGATGGAGCTTTAATTGGAGGAGCCATTAAGTCAGTAAGTGGGGCATTCTACGTGAAGTGTACACACCTTTTGGGAAAATCTGGTGAACTAGGCATCAGATATTTGATGATTTCTTTTGCTATATACTTGGTAGTCGGGCTCAGGTTGATAAGTATAATCAAATTTTCACTACTTTTTCTATCGGCTACTGCGTGTTACATTGACTGTCTTTTTTTCTATGGCAAGGTCAGTTTTAGGATCAACTGGTTGACCCTAACATTTTAAGGGTCATAACTTTTGGGACAGCAATTGATCCATTCAGAACGATTTTTTGTAATCGAAAGATGCATCAGGAGATATTACTTTCAAAATAAGTGGAAGAATGCATTCTGTGACTATTTTTGTCATGATTACCCTTTATTTAGAGCTCTTTGTACACTGGCCAAAGTGCAACTTCCATCCGCAAAAAATTTTCTAAATTGGGATTTTTATTTATCTTCTATAATAAAAAAAAAAGTAATGTGAAAATGGTTTATGCACCCTTGCTCAAAACTTCATGAAAACATTTCAGCATACGCTTTTAATATAGTATTTTCAGTCAGTTGTCACTTATATGGAGCCCGTTATGATAGTGAGATATTGTCTGTATAAAATGTGATCTTTGGAGGACTTTGATTTATGTACAGCTTATCCATATTTCAGTTTCACAAATGACTTGTATCCTTTCTATGCGCATGCTGCTAATTTTTTCTAGTTTTTTATTCTATATGATGTAGGCTTTATCCAAAACTTTAAATTAAAGATGTTTTCAATGTCGACGAATAAAAGAAAAATAATTATAGACCGAACATGTGAACATTCTATAATTTTAAGAAGTAATATAGTTAAAAATTTCATGAAACATAACATTGTCAATATAATGACATTGTACTTGGTCTTACTCATTTGAGCAGTTAGCAATCACTTTGTTTTGTTGCTTCAGATTCTTCTGGCTATAGTCATGTAGCGTTCTATCATGTGCAATTTTTGGTTTCTCTGACCAAATGTCTGTTCTATAAAACGAGAGGAACTCTCCATTTCAGGGAAGCAAAAAACTTGGAGGGGTTATTAGGAAAGAGTTATTACATTCACTTTTGTTGTCTCCTGGAAAAGCTCAGAATGCAAGCAAGCACAGTGTCCATTTCGTAAATCACATGGCAATAGCTGCCAGTTTTTCATTGACACTGGAGCATGGCTCATTATTTTGTTACGGCTTAAAAAATCTTACTAAAAGTGTTAAGACCAAATGGCAAACTTGGTAGAGAGTCCTTTGATATTTGAACTGAATGAGTCAATGTTTTTACTCTGGTAATTTTGGTTGAGGTCTGGTTTTTTTCAAAAGTTCTTCTTCCCTGTTCATCTTCATCTCTTGATTACATATTCAAACTTTCATATTTCAAGAGTTTTTTCAGCGACTATACCAAACAAATCTCTTTAGTATGATACAATCAGCTGTCAAGGGGTTCTCAAGCTCCTCTTTAGTTTGCCTCTTTTGATAGTTCCACTACGCCGTCGTGATGGGCCTTTCCCATGGTAGTAGCAAAAGATCACTTCTGCTCTTGCATATGATTCCTCTTTATGCAGCGAAGATTCTGAAAGATTTATAGTTTTTATGCTGTGCAGCACATCCATCCGACAAGTAGTAAATTTTCTTCACCATTTTGAATACTGATTTCAGATACTCTATCAGCATTTGCTGAAATAGATTCACTGACACATCATGGATGTTACACTCTGAAATTATGGTGTATGAGTCATGACAGAGTTTTCCATCTTTCATGTAATAAAACACCCAAGGATGTATTGTCGCCTGAGTGCAATTCCAATGATACCCCTGGGCTGCATCTTGTATTACAAAAGTTCTTTGAAAAATCACCAATTACTACAAACTCACCATCTGCAGTATTGTTTTTCACAGTTCCTACTGTGCTTGTGATTTTGGAACAAAATCATGTTGCACCAAAGTTTCAACACAATCAAAATCTATCCATGAAATCATCAAGGGATAATACCATGGTTACCAGCTCAGATCTATCAGGTGACATCCACTGTTTGAATTCAATACGATTAAAATTCTCTTCATAAAGTTCAAATAGTTTTGCTTTTAGTTGATCCACAGGTGGACAGTAATTGCACCATCTCATGTAGCATGCTGGACAGGCTGGATTACATATGACAGAGGAAACTACTTGATGGTAAGATTGTAGATCAGTGATATCAGACATCTTTGATCCTGTGGTGGGTATAGAGTATAGAAGAGTTGCGGAAGGAAGTTAGGACTGAGGTGTGTAAGAAACCTGAGCAGATAGGGATTAGGAAGGTGAGACCGTATGTGAAAGAGTTAAAAGCTATGTGTACTGTGGGTGTGAGTCCGTTGCAAGAGGTGTCAATTGTTGTGAGCAAGTTGTTTAAGGTAGTTGTGTTTGTGCATTTCAGTGGAGAGAAACGGGTTATTTATAGGAATGAGGGTATTGATAGGAAAAGTGAAAATGAGTTGCATTTAGTGTTTGAGTGGGGTACATTATAATTGGGTAATAGAGAAAAAGAGTTATGATTAAAAGTATGTGTTGGAAAGGGAAGTGGAAGAATGTATTATTGAAGATGATGAGGATGTGAAAATGATTTGTCCAGGAGAAATTGAAGTAGTAGTGTATTGCGAGCATGGGATGAGTGGAAGAATAGAAGTGAAAGTGCAGGTGGTTGTTGGCAAGGTATATTGTGGATTGATTGACACTGGGGCTCAGATTTCTTTTGTGAATGCATCTGTGGTACGAGAGATTGAGCGAGTGACGTGGCAGATTCCTAGGAGGAACATGAGTGTAAAGATAAAGGGGATTGGGTCAGGGGAGATAGTAGCTTTGGAAGAAGTTTTGCTAAAAGTAGAGATAGGAACATTGGGAAGGGTGGAACATAAGTTTGTTGTGCTTGATGAACGAATGCCTTATTTTCTGTTTGGGGTTGAATTTTTAAGAATAAATGGGTTGTCTGTAGATGTAGGGAATGAAAGATTGTTGAAAGGGAATCGAGAGGTAGTTAGAATGCAGAAGGGGGATTTGTGTGTGTGTGGCTGATTTTGTGGGAATGGTGAGAGTTGGTGTGGGGGATGAAGAATTGATAAGTATGAATGATATCAGAGGAATGTCCTATGTTATGCGAGTTGCAAAAATGCATATTGTCAGGTAAGGAAGTGTGTAGATGGGATCAGTTGATAGAAGATTTTAGGGTATTTGCAGAAAAAATTTGTGGTATGTGCGAATGTGGTTTATTATATTTGGAAAGTGTGAGAGGATGATTTGTATGTACCAGTGTTTTCTGTGGTTGGGGCGGCGGGGATGGTTTTAGTGATCCATCATAAGTACACACCTGGGGAAATTTAAATTATGGGAATGTATGAAAGAGTGTTTAACCCCTGGTTGCGAAAGGTAGTGAATGATGTAGCGACTACATGTGAGGAATGTCAGAAAGGGAAGTATCAGAATATGTGAAACAACCTGTTTTGCGAATGGACGTGTGAACCTTTTGAGTTAGTGGTGATTGATTGTGTTTCTTTGCCAGTGAATGCATATGGGTATGTAGGAATGGTAGTGATGGTAGATCATAAAGAGTTAGTTTGCGTATGCTGTGCCTGTAAAGAATAAAACTAGTGCAAATGTGGCTAAGGTAGTGAGAGAAGTGTTGTTGCTGATGTGTGTGTAAACCAAAGCGAATGTTGAGGGATAATGGACCAGAGTTTGTAGGGCAGGCATTTGAAGAAATGTTGAGTGATTGGGGGATTGAGCATGTGAGAACGACCCCGTATATGCCTAGTTCAAATGGTTTGGCTGAGAGAACAGTATGAATGATGAGTGAAAAGGAGAATGATTGGGATTACTGGTTGGGAAAAGTGTTGGGAAAAGTGTTGGGATGAGTGAAAAGGAGAATGATTGGGATTACTGGTTGGGAAAAGTGTTGTGGGCACCCAGTATGAGTTTTTGGTGAATGAGGATAAAATGACTGTGCATAGGGCAACTGGTATGTCTCTGTGTAGAGGTGTGTGATGAATTTTGAGAGGTTTGTGAAACCTAGGTTGGGACTGCCTGAAAGTGATAGGGATGTGTGGAGAAAAGGGAGTTTGAAGTTTGCAAGTTTTGAGGTATATGATAAAGTTTTGAAAGTAATTGTGAAAGGATGTTTGAATGTGAGTAAGATAATAGAGAAATTTGAGGGGCCATATGTTGTGAAAATTGTTTGGTCGAATGGGGTTAGTTATGTGTTAGAGAGTGAGAAGGATGGTATTGTGAATGAGTTTAGAGCGCATCAGACATGGTTGAGTCTTGTGGAGGGAGCCGCTGGATATTTGAAGGCACCCAGTATGAGTTTTTGGTGAATGAGGATGAAAGGGACGAGAATGTGGAAGGAGTGGATGACGTGGTTGAAAGGGAAAGAATGTGTTGGTTGAGAAATAAGGAAAAAGAAACGTATAGGCAGTAAATCGGTGACAGTGAACAGGGTGAAAGAATTGTTTCATGAGGAGGATGAGGTGATGAATATTTTTCAAGATTTTGGTGGGATAATGGAGGAAATGAGCAGTTTGAAACAAAGTATATATACTCTATGTAAGTTTCCATTAGATGAGAGCAAAAGTGTGTTAGCAGGATTGAGAGATATTAGGAATAGAGAGTGGAAAGATGTGTAAATTCTGTATGGACTTGGACGAAGTAGTGAAGTGAGATCAAGCGAATGCAAGGGTGTGGAGGAGATTGGATAAGGCAGATTGCTGAATGAAAGGAAGATAAAGTTAGGTTAGAGGGGGATGAATGAATTGGTGGTTGTTGAGAAAGTTGGAAGTGAAAATGGGGATGAAGTTCAAGAAATTAGAAGGCCGTACACATAGAGTAGAGGTAGAGTAGAAGAGTATGCATGGGTTATGAAGATGGGATTATAGAAGAAAGGAATGTATGATGAATGATAGTTGGTGTGGTTCGAATATGATACAAACTTAGGTGGGAGGGATGTGGTAATCTGTAAGTATGGTTAAGTATAAGTCCTTGATGAAAGATAGTCAGTCAGGCCACTTTGAATTCGAAGGATGTCTGGTATGTGAAGAGGGTCTTTTTTTTAATGTTTGTATCATATTATTGCCTTTATGCCTTAGTTTATATTATTATATTTTATTGCTTATATTATTATATTATATTATTATTATATTTGTTTGTTTGTATAGCTGAGGAATAAGGGATTGTGAAATGAGTGATCGAGGGAGTGTATGGTGTGTGAATCAGAGTGGGGGGTGACCAGCTCAACTGATAAGATCACTATCATTTCTTTATTTCTCTTCAGTTTTTGGTTTATCTCGTTTCTTTCTTTTTCTCTCGCGGTGCGGAGCTCAAATTTCCCACTAGGATGCAAGGTGTGTGTTGGGTGTTAGCATTTTTTTTTTTTTTTTTTTTTTTTCTATGTGACTTTTTTCTCTTTTCTTAGATTCTCAGATTTTTCCCAAGTGCTGATGTGCAATGGTTTTCACCAAAGGGTAATTCTTGTTTAAAAACAATTTTTGACTGAATATAAACATTGGAAGAAAGATGCTTTTAAGTTTGACGATAGAAAGGTAATATATATTATTTTTTTTATATTGTTATTATTTATTTTAATTATTTTAGTATTGATTTTTTATGATTACTAACAATTTTTTATTATTATTATGTAATGTATGTGAGTGAATGAATGCAGTTATTTGTTATATAGGTTTGTTTTTTTTCTATATTTTTTTAGTTTCGATTCATCGTTTAAATTGTTTGGGTTGTTGGTGTTGGAAGACTGTGGTGTACTCCACCCAGCCTGAGGGAAGGAACAAGCTTGTCATTTATCCGGAGTGAGGTTGGAATTATTACTATTATGCTTATTATTCCTTTGCTTATTATTATTATTATTATTATTATTATTTTATTTTATTGTTATTACTTTAATTATTGTTTGTTAAGATCATTGGATTTGTTTGGGATTGAAGAGGGGCAAGGGTTACGAGCAATAACCTTTAACACAAAAAAAGACTGGATATTATCCAGGTAATAGTGGATTTCTTTGTATTTACTTTCCTTTTTTTTTTTTATTTGTTTTTATATTTATTTTTCATATAGACAATGTTAATTTTAATATATTGGATATAATTCTTTAATTTAAATAAGTAATAGGAATGTAATACTAGTAATGTTAATTAAGTTGATTGATCATTTTTCTATATTCTATATATTTTATTTTTTATATTTTATTTCTGTTGGTTTTTATAATAGTTAAAATCAGGGCTGCAGAGTCGTAAAATAAATTTTTCGACTCCAACTCTTTAAATTCAAATTTTTATTTTCGACTCCGACTCCACTCAAACAAAAATTTTCAACTCCGACTCCACTCAAACAAAAATTTTCGACTCCGACTCCGACAGTAAAATTCAAAATTTCGACTGACTCAGATTAGTGCTTACAGAGTTACATGCAGTAAAACATTTTTTTGTTTCAACAATTTTTTTTTCGCTTCCATTTGAGAATAAAAAAATATACCACTTTTCCAATGAATCTAATCTCCAAATGCTATACGGTAAAATACCGTAAAGACATACAGATGCAGGCGCAACACATGACAAACAAATATATTTCAGTTTTGGAAACAAATGTATAACGTAATTATAATGCAAATTATTTTTATTTTTATTATAAAACAGCCATTAAAAAAATTAACAGTCTAATACTTTCAGTTTCAATAATAATAATAACAATAATAATAATAATAGCATTAACAGAAGCTATAAATAAAAAATTTAAAGAATTTTTGACAAAATTATAAGAACTGGGCACTTTAGATATATGATATATATATATGTTATATAGAGATATATATATATATATATATATATATAAGTATATATATATATATATATATATATATATATGATATATATATATATATATATATATGGTTATATATGACGTTGTAAAAATTTAAAAAACTCAGAAAATCCACATTTTAGACTTGTAATATCTATGTGCTGAACTGTTACATACTCCAGAAATTGCCCAATAAGATTCGAACCAAACCAGCACATCCTAATTATATCTTAATAACCCTTTCATAGTTAAATCAAGTAATGAAACATTATGTAAATTATCAAACTTAAATCTTGAAGTCACTAATATATTCTCCCCTCACTTGATGTAGAATCTTTGTTCATAAATGCACTGTTCTTTGATACAAAGTCTTTTGACATTGTATCACTCAAATAACCTGTCCCCACCAGATATATCAGAACAACATCTGAGGAACCTTATTAATTGTTGTACTAAACACCGCTAAATTTAAAGAAACAGGTGATTACAAACTGATGGAGTGCCGAGGGGCTCACCACTTGGACCTACATTTGCCGACTTCTATATGTCCAATCTGGAAAATGGGTGTCCTTCAAGAAATGATACAACTTATTGAAGTCTATAGCATTAAATATGTCGATGACACCCTCACTATTTTTAGAAACATAGTTCATATAATATCAAATCATCAGTAATTCAAGAGTTGTCATGCTTAAAATTCACATACCGAAAACTTAGTTAATAATGCTATCTTGCTTCTTAGACATCAAACAATGGTAGTAATTTGACGTGTCATTATCTACAGGCATACATGTCAAAACCCAATTTACAATGGTTTGTATAAGAACTATGGATATTTTTCACTGATTGATATTTACAAAGAAACTATCGAAAATTTTTAGTTTACAGAGCATACAAACTATGTTCTTCAACTTGGAAAACTTTGATGAAGAAATTTGGCCGCACATAAAATTTTTAATTAATCCAGACTATCCACAATATTCACTTTGAAAATTTAATTAATAAAACCATTATGAATTATATAATAATGAAAGTAAAATAATCAGCAAAATCGATAAATTTCTTCTTCAAACTTCCAATGCTATTTGTCATTGGAATAAGGAAGAGAAGTGCCTTCGTAATATTTGAATTCTCACTCAAAACTAAAGACACCTCTAAAAATTAAAGTCAGACTATACCATAAGTCCAAACAACTGTCATCTTCCTTTAGCACAAGAGATTGCCCGACAACCATCAATGTTGTGTACCAATTTAACTGCCCTGAGTTAGACTGTAATTTGTTGACATATATTGGTTACACAAAGAATAGATTAGGGCGTATCAACATCTCTACAGTCCCAGCAAAATTTTTGAACATTTCAATACTGCACACGGGTCAACCAACTATTAGTAATATTTCTAAACACTTCACAATATACGGATCGTGTCCTTATAAACTTAAATTATAAGGGCCTCTTTACACCATAACACGCAACTGTAGACATTAACATAAAATTTTTATGTATTTATCAGTCAGACTCAATATCATTTGATTTACTTATTATATATCAATTCTAAAGACTCATTCGTTACAAGAAATAACTTCGAAGATAAACTGGCATAGAGACCTAAACGTTTGGGAAATCTATGTAAATATATCTTCTATCTTCTTCCTGTAAATTATTTTCAAAGATTATTTTAAGGAAATTATATTATGTACAAAAATAAATATTTAGAACTTTGGAAATAAAATCAAAAACTTTTTTAATAATAATAGTTCTCTAAATTTTCGACCTGACCACTTCACAGGAATCTGCTGACCGACTCACTTGCACAGAGTTGACTCTGACTCCGACAAAATTGCACGACTCCGACTCCGCAGCCCTGGTTAAAATGGTTTATTTTTTTTCTTCAGTTTTTTTTTTTTTTTTTTTTTGGTTTTTACTGGAGTGAAACCCCGGATCGACGGCTGATCTCCGCACTCCACAGGAGAACACTGTAAATAATAATGATATAAAGATAACTGAAAAACAGTGAAAGAGAAAAAGTCTTAAAAAAGAGTATTAAATAATTAGAAAAGAAAAAGGACTATAAAAGGAAATAAACAAACGCTGAAATAAATTGAAATAGAAAGGAAATTAATGGAAAATTATTAATAGAGAAAGACTAAAAGGAAATAAACTGAGACACTGAAATAAATAGAAATAGAAAAGAAATTATTGTAAAATTATAAATAGAGAAAAACTATAAAAGAAACAAACACCAATAATTTGATAATTTGGTATTTATTTATTTATTTATGGCATTGTAATGTTAAGTTATTTACATTTTATGATTAATTTATTTGATTGATTATTGTATTTTTAGGATTAAGTTATTTGATTATTGTGTTGTAGGATTAAGCCATTTAATTGAGTATCAGTGTCGGACGGTTTAGGCATTGGTATTGGGTGAGATTAATATTGTTTTTGTTTTTTTTTTTTAATAAATTCTTGTTGGTTTTGTTTATTCAGCGTTTTTTTTTTTTTCAGCATTTTATTTTATTCTTCTGTTAGGATAGACTCACGACTTAAATAGTGAGTGGGATCGAACCCACCACAATCCAACCACCTTCAATTTTACATTTTGATGTACATACACATATTGAGCAAGTTCAACTGCCTCCGCAATAACACACACATGGCCATAGCATAGCAAACTTTTAAAATGACACTTTTGCCTCAGGGTACTTCACTTTGAAACTGCGATGAAGTTCCTTCAAATTGTTGAGAATGAGTCGTTTCTGTAATATATTCCTTTCCCCTTCAGTTTGCACTACTAGACAATCTTTCTTTCCTGGTAAAACTCTATTTGTGTCATCACTGATAATATTCAAGGACTAAAGATTTTAATTCCTCAGAAAGCACTCTGCCCAGCTTAGGGTTAGGTGAAGCTAGCATTTCTTTCTCCTTTAGAATATGGTGAGCTTGTACGGCCATTCTCTGAGAGCAATCAAACTCGTTCATGAGTTTTCTAATGCTCATACTGTTTGCAAATATGGTTAGAATTCTGATTTGTTCCTTATGGCTTGATTGCTGATACTTTTCGTTTAAAGCCTGGATGACTTCTGGCATACAGTTAACATTACATCTTTGTAGCACCTCATGTTTTTCTGACCTACTAACCGCCACCAAATCCAACTTTCTCTTAGAAGATTCAACATTTAACCTTTTCTCAGCTTCATAAGTCAGATGCCTTTTGATTTTCCTTTTATCAAAGGGGCTCTCACCAAAAACAGAAAATGATTGGTTCAGTAAGTCAACTTCAACTTCTCCTTCCACAATATCTGAACCCTCTTTTTGGCTAGGCATCACATTTAACTAATCTTCAGATGCTGAACTTCCGGACTCCACGGCAGGGGGCAGAAAACTTTCAAGCTTTTCTCCACATCAGTCAGCGGTTACTGTAATCTTTTTGGTCTGTAAAGTAAAGAAACATTTCTTAGGTCTTTATTTTGCAGTGATTTATAGATCTTCAGAGGATATATGCAGTACTTTTGATTCGCCATCTTATGAATACAAGCTTGAAAAGATCCAAAAAGCAAATTACTGTTTATAAACTATATAATATAATTCAAAATAAAACGCCTATAGGTGTTTAAATTTAAATAATTTATTGTATATTTTTACAATGATCCAATCAGTTAGTGGAAAGTTAAGCTCAATGTTTACCCACGCTTTGAGTAAACTTCTTGCAAGGAAATACTTGGCCTGTCCTCCAACTTTTATGAAAAGAGAAACAGATTCTCAGCAGAAAAATTGATGTTTTTTAAGCACAACCTTCCTGTATTTGAATTTCAATACTAGTGCAAAAAGTATATAATCCATTGTAAAATCTCTTTCATTAAGGGTGGAGGTTGGGGAATGGGTTGGTAGAGTGCTTTTGAGTTGGGTCCCCATCCCGCACCCTGGTAACAAAATTATATTAATAGATTGTGGCTAACTCAAAATATATATATATATGAAAATATGGCATATATATATATATATATATATATATATATATATATATATATATATATATATATATATATATATATATATATATATATATATATAAAATAGGGGAAAAAAAGTAAAATATTTTTTTTTTTTTTTTAAAAATAAAAAAAAAATTTGAAGTTACATCTATATTTAAGTTTTTTCTCACATTTGGAGTTTCCTTAATGTTGTAGAATAATGAAAATAATAAAAATGTTGAAATAAATATTTTTAAATTTTTTTTGAAAAATTCCATCTTCAAAAAATTGGTTTCGGGGAAAACCAGTCAGTGGCGTAGGGGAAAACCGGTCATTAAATACTATTTGGTTTGTGCTTGTCCAAACTAATTATAATTATAATTTAAATGTTAAATAGAGTTTAATAAAGTCTAAGTTATATTTTATTAACATTTTGCAAACATTGATTTTTTACAAAATTCAGAAATTTTATTTTCATTTTTTTATGCTAAATAAGCATTAAAAAAAAAAGAATTATGACAATGAATTTTAATAATTTCTAATAGTAATAATAATATTTCAACTTTTTAACAAAATAGGCACTTTATATTATGAGTAGGTCTATGTACGCACATTTCACGTTGTTGTAGTGCTACTAGTGCAGTATGTTGACCTGCACCACCAAAAACTTCCAACAAATGAATCGTATAATGGTTTCGATTCGGAAACTAATCTGAGCATTGTGCTGATCTAACTAATTTAAAAGCTTAACTAACTTGTATATGAACTCAATAAAATCAAAAATCAACCTTTTATTTACATTGTCCTTATTATTACTGATCACTATATAAAATAAAATACTGTGTTCTGTTTCACTTATCCTGATAGTTAGTTTATTCCTTTGTAGTTCTTCTAGTTTACTTTCAGGTCTCAACCAGAACTTCAACCTAATCTGACCTAAACTTCTCAAGAAAATAACAAAGATAATCTGTCAAGTGTTAACTACTAATTCAAAATAAAAATCCGAAACCTATACTATAATGTTAACGAAATTCCCAGAATATTCCAAATATCATTGTTCTGAATGGTTACCCATTTATTCAAATGCTGTAAATTTCATGTAGTTATCAATTTATTAAACCGAAACAATCTCGAAAAGTTTAATTTAATTCACACTAATTATATTATCTCAACCTATTGCTATTTTAACCAAGGTAATTACTTCTACTGAAATAATCAATAATTCTCAAACTACTGTGTAAAGGTGATCTGAACCTCACCATAAACTTCAATAAAAAAAAAATAAAAAAAGTCAGAAATCCAAAAATAAATTGACCAAATTCGGATTAACTTATTACCAAAGTCGATTCAATTCAGTTAATTATTCTTAAAAGAATAAATAAATATAACCTTTCCTAAAAATACTTCCACAGACGTAACCGGCAACTTGCCCAAATAATCTACTTCCAAAGATGTAATTTTATGTCAATACCAATTAAATACTATGAAGCTGTAAATAAACTAAATTAAATGTCTTATAATTGTGTGCTTCTTTGAATGATATTAGATGAGGTTAGCTTATTCCAAAATATACACGCCTCAACTCACAATTGACTAAACCTATCACGACTGAATGTAAAATGTTCAAAAGTTAACCAAAGTAATCTACAACAATTAAATCTGTTTAAAGTAATTCCAAATAATAGGATCTGATATTGTCAAAGTTAAACTCAAAAAAACAAAAAAAAAATATTATTTCAGGATAATTCTAAGTCACTAAAAAACTACTATAACAGGGTTCACACTTTCTGGAAAGTCAGGGAAAGTCAGGAAAAAAAAAATTGGGCAGGGAAAGTCAGGGAAACGTTTAAAATTCAAAAAATAAAAAATTAAAACATATGAAGAATGATCCATGGACCAAGTTAGATATTTTTGATATATATTTTTTTTCCTTACTGTATAATTGTGGAATAAGAGATGTATTTGATAAGTGAATGAAAAGGATGGGCGAGGAATGACATTCCATAAATCTACTTCTATCCTGTTTCTTTCTATTTTTAGTTCACTATTACCTACTATTCTTCCTATTCTGTTCGTAGAAGTTGTTCCAAGTTCATCCTTTCGATTAAAGGTGATTGGTATATGGATGTGTTTTAGACTGTATGACTTATGACTTAATCTGTTATATCTTTTTCTTTTACATTTATTTTTTTTTTTTTTTTTTTGAGGTTTGATGAAGTGATTTTTGATTTTTGTGCAGTTGAAGGTATTTATTATTTATTTATAAAATGATTTCAAGCAAATATGACTAACTTTTAACGACCAGTGGTTGGACGTCAAACTGAACCTTGGTTCATTTCTATTCACAGATTATTTAAAATGTTTCGTACTTAATATTATGGAAAGATTTCTAAGTCCAGTAAAATGCCTGCTACAACCAAATAACTAAGCTTTTTGCATTAGATTTACATGACAAACTTCTGAATGCCAGACTGTGCAAATCAAAATGACAGAAAAAAATATTAGAAAGATGTCCTCTGAAGTACAAGCCTGTCCAATGGCTCTCATCATTGAATCCTAGTATAGTTATACAAGTTGAAGAAATGGTGAAACAAAGATTGATTGCTGTTAGCATTGCACACCAATAACCTAATCAGACTTCTAGTTATTATAAGAGTACACTATACTCTACTGCAGTAGTTTATTCTACCTTGAATTAAAAATTCAAAATATTTTTGGATGGTGATTGTCCTTCTCATAAGAGACTGATGAGTTTTTTTCTATAGCACCTGAGTATCAATGTTATGCGGAATTGTGGCAAATTATTAAATTGGGGACTGATAATTTTTGCATGGAAAATGCGACAGTGGAAGGAGAGTTTTCTATAAATTAAGCAATTTTAGTGGGGAGGGTTTTAGTGAACATAGTCTGATTTCAAAGAACAGTGCAATGCTATAAGATCTCAGAAAGTATTCATAAAAGTTCCTAACATCAAAAAATGTTGACAATGTAAGAGCTGTCCTATAGGAGATATGAAGAACATCTCAAAGAGTCAAACCAGAAAGAAAAAGAAGAGAATAAAAGGTTGAAAAAAGAATATTATCCATACAGATCTAATAAATCTTGAAGAGTAGAGTAAGATGTTGCAAAACTGAAGGTTTTAACAGGTTGAAGACGATATAAAATCAAAAAAATTCAAAAAAAAAAGCTAATCTAAATCTCCCCATTTAAAACTTTTGTGATTACAGTACGCTATTCACCTGTGGGCTATTAATGTAAGCTCTTATTTATTTTCTTGGAAAATAAAAAGGAGTGCGTTTGGACGGCTATGGGTAATAAGGTATAGGCTGATTAAAAAAAAATATTTTTTTAAATTCATCCATGATGATGAACAATTTCTAAAGTAAATTTTCAATAATTTAATGTATGAACTGAGTAAATAGGCTGCAATAATAATTAATAGATATTTTATACACCAAAAATAACGAACACGCTGGTCAGGGAAAATTTGCAGATTTGGTCAGGGAAAGTCAGGGAAATCAAATTCAAAATTTTAGTGTGAACCCTGTATAAGCTTCCAATTAAATCCGAAGATGTTCCAAATTATACCTAAAATTTACTTAAAGGCTTCAACCAAATTCAGATTAAATTCCAAGCGACTCCGAAAGTTCAACCATAACTGTCATACAAGTTTGAACCAAAAGTATTTCGAAAATTTAACCAAAAGTTTAAATGAAATTCGAAAATCCCAAAATATTTCTGAAAGCCCATTCAAAAGTTTCAACTAACTAAAAATACTCAAATATTTACATCTGAAAAAATCCACAAATTATTGTTAAGTTTGTAAAAGTTGTTCCAAAACATAAACTATCATAGATTAAATCTGTTAAATTACCATATAAAATTGAACTACTGATGTTCGAAAAATCCTTAGTTAACAAACTATCAAGATAGTAAACCGTTATAGCTCCACATTCGTTAATGTATAGTAACCTCGTACTGCCTTAATATTAAGGTTCCTTTAATAAATCAAGTTCAAATAATAAAACTCAAATACGAGAAGTTTACTAAATAAAATACCCAATAACTTATTTATTTATTAGCTATATATTTAAAACAATTTACATCACTTCAAAATATAAACACGAGATTCAAACAAAGGCTTTATAAAAATTTTGTTACAATATTTCAAAGTAACTTACCCCAATTTAAACCCTCGTTTCCAAATCAAAATACGAAAATATATACAAAAAGGCTGTTATATAATTCATAAACAAGAAACATAAAATAAATAAGTAAAACCTAAAAAGTTCACTTTAATATGCTAAGTATTTTCTTTAAATTATCAATCATCGAAGTCAAGTATTTATCACTTATAAGGCTAACTAACTTCAAACCAGATAAACTAATTGTCAATTATTAACTAAAATTCCAATAAAATGTTAACTGTTCAAATGATTTTAACTATATACTAATAACACAAAATCTCAACTGCTAATGCAAAGAATATTTAATTGTCCATGTAGAATTCAAAAATGGCTAATTTAAACTATTTTAACTGTCAACTGGCAATTCAGAATCTTAACTGCCAATAAAAGGTTTATTAACTATCTATACAAAAATCAAAACTACTGTTACAAAAATATTCAAAGTTTAATTACCAAAGCACAAATATTTAACTGTCGAAATGAATGGATCAAACTGCTAAATCAAAAAAAATAAACTGTGAATACGAAAGATCAAACTGCTAAAGAAAAATATTCAACCGTCAATATGACCGTTCAAACTGCTAATGCAAAAATATTTAACTGTCAATACAAACTGCTAATGCAAAAATATTTAACTGTCAATCTAGGACCCAGACAGTTCGTTATTATATTATAACTTCTGCAATTGTATATTATAATGTAACTATATTACCTTTCCATTCTGTACATTGGAGTT
Organism: Trachelipus rathkii; assembly: GCA_015478945.1. Classification (NCBI taxonomy): domain Eukaryota; kingdom Metazoa; phylum Arthropoda; class Malacostraca; order Isopoda; family Trachelipodidae; genus Trachelipus; species Trachelipus rathkii. The sequence continues at coordinate 28,574 of JABUQX010010654.1, forward strand.
CTCTTTATTAATATGATCCGTTATTAAAATTCTTAATAAATTATGTTAAGTTCAAAATCTAATATTTACTAACTAATTTTTTAAAGCAAAAACAATACAAGTTAACACTCTTTACAAACACAAATATTTTTAAAGCTCAAGAATACTAGTGCGTATTCAAGATGACCTAACAACACAAATGTCAGCAAGCAAGTGATAATACATCAATGAAACAAATAACTTATTTTATCAAAATACCTAATCAAAACAAATGACCTATAACAAATGCAAAGGACTTGTTGTCACAACAAAAATCAAAATATCAAGTTATCACAGAACTGATCCTAACACGACAGATTCCAAATATCAAGTGAAGTCTTTTTCGCTCTGTCCTCTCCATATTGATTCTCGATTCATGACGTCATAGCCTCGTTGCAGATTTCCTGCTGAATATTTTCAGGGTACATTTTTAACTCTCACTTGCTTTCAAAAACTCTAATTTTGAAAAAAAAGTACAAAAGATTAATTTCATTTACCTAAATATTTATTTCCTTTATTTTTAAAATGTTTCGTTAAAACGTATTTACACAGAATTCACTCTATTTTCTTTCACTATTCTTTACTTCATTCTAACATCTAACTACCTACATTTGTAACTATATATGCACGAACACACACATGCACATACACATATATACACACATACTTACATTCAAATATTATATACATGAATAGACACATACAAACATACATATTTAGTCTATTAATAATATATAATTAATAATCTAATATATAGTTTATTTACAAGTCTTATTCTTAATGTACATTAAAATTTCTAATATATACACAAACATTTATATTTACAGTAACCCACCTCAAACTCTTTCCATAATTGACAAACTGCTATTTTACCCGAGGTCTAGGCCCAACTCTTTGATAGACCTATCAGGGGCTCTACTATAACGTGAACTTTTTGATGAAATTTTTTTTACAATATTATAATTTAAATTATGACAATCAATTTTAATAATTTTTAATAATAATAATAATAATTGCACTTAACAAAATAGGCACTTTATATTACGAGTGTGTACGCACATTTCATGTGAACTTTTTTTTTATCCTTACACTAGATAGAAGAAAAATAGGTATAGAAAACATTAAACAAATGTCTTATAGTCTACCATACATAAAAATTAAAATAAAATATTATTAAAAACTAAAAAAAAATTTACATTTTTATATAAGTTTATATTGCCGGTTTTCCCCCAAAATCAAAAAAACTTAATTTTAAAAATGAGCTTAATATTTAAATTTCAACACCTGGAAAATGTTAAAAATATACTTCCCAATATGCATCTAAATCGAAATTCTGATATCTTAATTCTACGAGATTCACCAGGTCTTAGAAATTTTTTTCAATTTTAAAAATAATTTTCCAAATTGGA
>JABUQX010010654.1:32500-108495 GCA_015478945.1 Trachelipus rathkii
AATTCTTATTCTCAATTGTAGGTTTTACAAATGGCAGCATCATTTTTTCACTTCCTTATGCACCGTTTTGAAAGACTGCTGCTCTTGATACCCAAAAACTGAGATATACTTTATTTTGAAATTCAGTATGTTGGAGAGAGGTTTAAGAAGTGACTCTACCAGTGTTCCAGGCTCTTCTAGCACATCAGTAATTTCACAGTTAATGAAATTCACACTACCCAACTGACAGTATATATCAAGCTCTGGAAGGCAACCAGAAAACCATTCCTGAGTTTAGCAAGATACCCCTCCCCTATTGCTGAAATCTTTGATTTTACCAAAAGACTTACTTCATCATGACAATCTTCCAAAAACACGGTTAACTTTGGAAAGGCAACTATCTTATTCTTGTTTTACTTTCTGACTCCAATGCAGTCCAATGTTGACGCTTTGTTCCAGACTCTGAAATTGATATTTTAAATATCTTAATGCCCCAAAAGACATACTAGCTATATGATTATTTGTGTTTGTGTATGTGTTAAAGTTTTAACTAAATAGTGAATTTGCTTATATAGTTTATAGCCAAGAGACTTGAGTATTTTCTGTTCATGTCCAACAAAATATTACTGGGAACTTTCTAGTTAGTTAGTAGCCTGTATAATTGTAAAATGTTGAACAAGATAAAACTTCCATGGGGTTGGGGGGGTGAGTTTGTTTCATTTATGATAATTTATTGCTCTCCTGCAAGTTCAAGGTCAATTTAGATGATCTTAACATTTTGTCTTGTACGGAATAAACTGAGAAGCAACCAGGATGCTGAAACCCATGATGAATACAAAGAATTCTTATTACTTTATTACCTTGTTCACTTAACTTCTCACTCTTAATTCTACCCACTTCCTTCCTTATCACCTTCCTCTCCATCCAAGCCCCCACTAAATTAATTTTACATAAAACAATGCAATGATCTGATAATCCCATTCCTAACTCCCGCACTGATTTAACATCCAATACATACTTCAATATCTCCTTCACCAACTCAAAATCAATCATTCTTTTCACTTTGATACCAACTCTAGTATACCTATGAATGCTCTTGTGTTTAAGGAAAGTATTACATACACACATACCTCTCTCCTTCCAGAAATCAATCACATTCCTACCATTTTCATTTTCTCCTGACGCCCCAAAACCACCTGTTATTCCATCCTTTTTTTGATCACCTATCCATCCATTTAGGTCACCCAACAACACAATCAATCTGAAGCTCCTATTCATCCCATCCAAACATCCAAAACATCATTCAGACTATCCTAGAAATTCCCACTCTTCAACATTACCCTAAGATGGGCCATATGTCACAACCACACATACCTTGACCTTTAACCATTAACCATTAGAATTCTAGTACTCATACAAACAAAATCTACCATAGCTCTGTACCACAGGTCATTCATCAGAATTGCAACTCCTTCTCTCCCCCTCTCATTCCTTTCCACAAAAACACATACACATTTCACACCACACCACTCATTTTCACAGTTTCCTTTTATCTTTTTCAGTCACAGCGGGCAAATCGAATTTGCCCTTTCTAAATACATCCACCACCTCTCTCCTCTTCTCATCAACATTTATTCCTTTGACATTCCATGTACCCATACGATTCATACATTTTTGCTGAAAGATAGAAAGTCTCTTACGGCGATCATGACCTTCTCTGAGGTATTCATTAGCATTCCTGGCAAAAGATAAGTGGTAGTGGGCTGGTAACCCAACTACTACTGTCCCTTTAGTCGCCTTCTATGACACGCAGAACATACATTGGGGGCAATTTTCTCCCCCACACAGGGATATAAGGGATAGGGATGTCTGTAAGATGTTGTCTAGAAGATGGGTGTGGATTTAAGTATGTGTATAATGGTATGGGGATATATATATATATATATATATATATATATATATATATATATATATATATATATATATATATATATATATATATATATATATATATATATATATATATATATATATATATATATATATATATATATATATATATATATATATATATATATATATATATATATATATATGCTTAAATTTAGGATTTTAAGTTACATTTAAACTTATTGTTCTATTTATTGTTTTCACTTGAGTTATTGTTGTTTTTTTTCTTTTCTTTTTTAGGGAGGTGTTCAAAGCTAAAGAGAGAGAAAACAGGAAATATTGTAGCATTAAAGAAGATATTAATGGAAAACGAAAAGAAGGGGTAAGTAAATTAGGAATTTACATCTTTTTACAATTTTGGTGATTAAATTTTATACCCCTAATTATAATTAAAGTGTATAAAATTTTATCAAAATTGTAAATATATATATATATATATATATATATATATATATATATATATATATATATATATATATATATATATATATATATATATATATATATATATATATATATATATATATATATATATATATAATTTTTTTTCTCTCTCTCTTTGTCCTCCCTTCTCTTTCCACTAGATGTGGGATAGGGGTGCATAACATGTTTAGAAAATAAGAGGAAAATAGGATAGTTGAGTATGACTTCAGTTGAAAGGAAAGTCCCATCCCCCTTACCATCCCCTCCATACCAATAAGGGAGAACTTATTGCAATAAAAAAATAATCTACCCTAAGGTTTCACAAGACTGCGATGGACCCACATTGTAGTATCTCATCAATGTGAGATTCTTCCCCTGTGCCAGGCCCACAACCACACCCCATCATAAAACCCCGCCATTCACTCCTATTATGCACCTTTCTTTTTGCCTCGGCCAAGCTCATTCATTTCCTTCAGGTCTGAAGGAAATCAGCTGGCTTGGAAACTGAAGAAAAAGTTGATTGTCATTAAAGAAGTCTACTCTTCTTTAATGACAATCAACTTTTTGTTCAATCTCCAAGCCAGTTGATTCTGAGCACACTCATCAATGTACATTATCTTAACCAACTGACTATCATCCATCCTTTCCATATGACCACACCATATTAATACATTCTCATTTGTTCTCTCATTCACACCTTAGCTATACATTAAACAACTCTCTAACACATTCATTCCTCATTTTATCAATTCTTCTCACATCTAACACGCCCCTAAAATTATCCATCTGAGTAGATTGCGCCTTATATCTATACCAGTTATATAGACCCCAAGTTTCACTACTACACATTAACACCAGTAACATGCCCTCATGCACAACTCTAAATCACTGAAGACTGGTCTCTTTGCATTCGCCAAGGTTTTAATTACATCAGTCATTTTCCTTCCATTCACATCTTTCCTACTATACTCTGCATCATGCATTCCTTTTTCATCCAATAGCCTAAATATTTAAACTCCAAATACCTTTTTAAATTGGTCACCATCCAACAAGTTTTCGCACGCATGGACTCTCCTCACCCACCCCCACCACCTTACTCTTATCAACATTTACTTTCAAACCTCTCCTTTTACACCCCTGCCAAACCCCTTTACCAATCATCTCAAACTTTCTTCAGATTCGCCACACAAAACTAAATCATTGGTGTACAATAAGCAGGACACCCTCGGCTCTCTTCCATTCTCCACCTATCTTCACCCTCCCCTACCACCATTACGATTAATTCATTCATCACCCACCTATATACAAATTAAATAGCCATTGGGACAAAACACATCCCTGCTTGACCAATATTTATGTTAAACCATTTGCTTTCTAGTCCATTTATTCATTCAAACTCCTCACTATCACCATACATACTTTTGATTTCATTCCAAAGCCTATCATCAACATCATATATGAAACACCTGCTACATAGTTTCCCTATTAATCCTGTTATATGCCTGTTGCAAGTCCATAAAGCCTAAATACAATTTCTTCATGTTAAAAGAATTGATGAAATGAAGAATAAACGTGTTAGGGAGTTGTGTGGCGTGAAGAAGGGCATAGATGAGAGAATAAACGAGAGTATTACGATCGTTTGGTCACATTTCAAAGGATGTATGATAGTCAGTTGGTTAAGCAGATATATAATGGTGATTGTGCTTGGAATCGACCAGATGGGAGACCAAAGAATAAGTGGATTGAAACTTGAAAGGAATGAGTTCGGCAGAGGCGAGAAGAATGGTCCATAATAGGAGTGAATGGCGGGGTTTTGTGAGGTGGTATAGTTGTGGACCTTGCCCAAGGGATAAACCCTACATTGACGAGACATCATTTAAGGGGAGTGTAGGGTACAATAAATTCAGAAGTAATGTGTAGGGAAGTGTTTGTTAGTATTATGCCGCCCAACAGGTCCTTCTATCCTCCTGCTCTACCTCCTCTCTTTCTATTACTATTACAAAGTTTAAATAGGTCAACTTACTTGTGAATCCTCTTCTCACAAAGAATATACATCGAATTAATGGAATGCATAGGCCTTGCACGATCAATTAAATTGTTTACATATAAACTCAACAATGCCCAAGATTCCCAAACTTATGATAATTTTCAATTTAATACTTTTAAATTTTCCTTTTTCTTTAAGTTCTACATAATTATGAAGTTGTTTTCATTTATTAGATTATAAAAGTAATGATATTATTATCTTTAAAATACACATTCATTCTCCTTTTATTAAAATAACATTAATTCCCCTTTTACTATTATCGAGGGTTTTGTTGTTTTATTTCCGTAATTTCCTGATTTTCCCGAAACATTTTTACTTTGTTTAAAATTTCTATATCTGTTTTAATAATCTCCAAGTATATTAACAATACATCAAATTATATTTTTATCATTAAAAGTTTACTTTCCGCTTAAATCTGTAATTGGAAAAAAAAACTGTAGTACCATGTAAATTTCCTAAACAAAAAAAAATTTGTATCGTCTTGATTCTCTACTTCCAGGAACCAAGTACCATTTACTTGATACTTCAGTATTTCCCTTATTCTTGCTTTTTTTTTGAATGGCCCTCTTTTACTAATGTGAAATAAATACTAAAAAAATATTTTAATAACTAAAAAGTTGGTTCCCCTACAACCATACTGAGGGTCTGTCGCGGTCTTGTGAAGCCCTAGGGTGGATTTTTTTAATGAGACGAGCTCTCACATAGGGTATGGAAGGGGTTGGTAGGGGTGCTTTCCTTTCAACTTGCGTCATGCTTTTCTAGTTAAGTCTCTAATTTCCGTGCACGTTATTCACCCTATCCCACATCTGGGAAGAGAGGGAAGATAATAGTATATATAAATATATTATATATAATATATATAATATATATATATATATATATATATATATATATATATATATATATATATATATATATATATATATATATATATATATATATATATAATTTTTTTTTACAGTTGTCACCACCACTCACGGGCAGAGCCCTATTCAAGCCAACAACTAAAGCAAATTACGCAGATGAGCACAGACGCAGGCTTTGAAGTGGGGGAGATTAAATTCAGTAGGAAACACGGAAGATGGAAGAGAATTCCACAGAACAGACGGCAGGAAAGAAGAAGCACCGCAGCGAATCCAGCCTGGAGTTAGATACATCAACACAAAAACTCATGTGCAGATACAGCACCCCTAGTTCTACGAGGGCACATCGGTGATAGGTACGCGAGTGATAAGCTCCTCGAGCACCTGCCGCTGCGGGTACCATAGAAAAGAGATAAAGCACCAACATCGCGCCGCAAAGATAGAGGGTCAAGTGAACTGGAAAGTACAGAACAGTTTATAGGCCTTTTGGCCTTTGACTCGACCCTATCCAAAAGCCGGGTGAAACCAGAGCCCCCCCCAGATATGAGAGCAGTACTCCATACAAGGGCGGATGAGGCCCTTGTATAGCTGGAGTAACTGAGAAGAGGAAAAAAAGTTTCGCAGTCTAAACAGAACTCCCAGTTTCTTTGAGGCCGCCTTAGCAACCGTTGTGATGTGAGGTTTCCAAGACATTTTTTTGTTTATGTTAAGGCCAAGGATGTTTATATTGTCAACAGGAGAGACGAGAGAACCGTCGAAAGAGATAGGTAAGTTGGAAGGTGTCTTAGAGAGGGAGATTTGTAGAAGTTGAGTTTTTAAAGAATTGAATTTCACAAGGTTCAGACGACCCTACCCGGAAATTCTATCCAGATCAGCGAGAATAGAATCGGAAAGATTAAGACGAGATGCAATTCTAGAAGTAAAAGAAGGAGCAGAATTGAAATGAGTTGAAGAATAAAGGGTCGAGTCATTGGCATGTGAATAATAGAGTTAGATGTGCAGGTGAGAAGATCATTAATGAAAAGTAGGAATAAAGTAGGAGATAAGACAGAACCCTGAGGAACACCACTATTGACAGAAAAGGAAGAAGAAGTCGCCCCATCAACAACAGCCGATATTGAGCGATTTGAAAGAAAACTAGACATAAGTAAGCAAAGAGAAGGAGGAAACCCAAAGGAGGGGAGCTTGAGAGCAGTGACGCGTGCCATACCCGGTCAAAAGCTTTGGATGTCAAGCGCCACCACGCAAGTCTCCCCGTAGTTCCTAAGAGCGGAAACCATAAATCAGTAAGATAGGAAAGTATATCGCCAGTAGACCTCGAGCGCCGAAAGCCGTACTGGCGATCGGAAAGAAGTGAATGAGATTCCAGATGATCTAAGAAATGAGAGTTGAGAAGAGTTTCAAAGATCTTAGATAGAATACAAGTAAGAGCTATAGGGCGATAGTTAGAAGGATCAGAGCGGCTTCCTTTTTTCGGAATAGGTTGGACATGTGCGTGGTTCCAACACTGAGGGAAAGTGTTAGTATTGGGACATAGAGAATATAGTTGAACGAGGGGCGGGGATAGCACGGAAGCACACCCTCAAAACTCTCGGGAGGAATGCCATCCGCCACCTGCCTTCCTAACGTTCGTAGATTCCAGGGAGCCCATGCACCCGATCGAATGTAACCACAGGCAAAGGCATAGGACACCTGAGAGGAGAAGGAGGAGGATGAGGAATTCCAGAATCGTCCAGGGTTGAGTTAGAGGAAAACAGGAGGCCGAAGAGATTGGCCTTTTCAGTTGGAGAATTAGCTACAGAACCATCAGATCGAATAAGAGGAGGAAAGACAGATTTACAGAAGTTGTTAGAGATGTTTTTGGCAAGAGGTCAGAAAGATTTGTCAGTAGGAGAACCAAGGAGGTTAGCTCACTTTCGTTTGATGAAAGCCCGCTTTGCTCGTCGAAGAGTGTCCCTGCAACGATTTCTAGCTGAATGAAAATTAGCAAGAGCGATAGGAGAACGAGAATTTTTCCACTCCCGATACGCACTGTCTCTAGCCTGAATGGCCAGAGAACAAGCACGATCGAACCATGGATTATGAGGAGAGAAAGATTTAGTCGAAGAAGGAATGAACCTGCTCATCCCATCAATGATTATAGCTCCCACCTTATCGGCAGAAGCCGAAGCGTCACCAGAGACAAAGCAGTCATTCCAGTTATAGTTAGCGTAATATCTATATATATATAATGGAGCCTTAGGTATAAATTCTTGAGGATTGCAACAAATAAATAGGAGATAAAATCAAAATATTAAATTCATAAGTAAATCCTTTTAACTATAAATTAAAGGCTTTCGGTCTAATCGACCCTCTTTCAGATGCAGTTCTTTTTATACTAAAATAATTAAATAAATAAAATTAACAAAATATAAATATCAATAAAGTTTTTGGACAAGATTTTTGAAAAAAGGTAAGGAGTGTAGAATGTTGTTCATGATGGGATTTATTTGAAAGTCGTTTTTTTGTATGTTGAAATTATTAGTTATTTATGCAAAATGACCGTAAATTTTTTCTAAGGTGTAAGTTTTCAATGCCAATGATGGGTGTCATGTGATTGGTATTGATGTTGTGATTGTGGGAAGTTCTGTGTAGAGTAAGGGCAGAGTTGGGGTTATCAATTTGGAGTTCGTATTTATGCTGGTAATTACAGCGAGAAAAATCATAAGTTTCTCCAATGTATAGTTTGTTGCAATCAGCACATGGGATTTTATAAACACATTGAGAAGTGTTAGTGTTTTTGTTCAGAGGAGGTTTAAATAATCTTTTAAAGGGAAGAGTATTAGAAGACGAAAAGTGTATAGATTTGGGGAAGAATTTATGAGTAAGGGAATCGACAGAAGTGGGTAAAGGAAAGTAGGAAGTATTGGGTTTAACAGGTTTAATAGGATTGGTGTAGAAAATGTTTTTAGCTTGACGAAGGGCAGAATTAATAATATAATGAGGGTAGGAAAGTTTATTGAATGTTGAGGAAATCAAATTGATTTCAGATTGAAGGAAAGTAGGGGAACAGATTCTAAGGGCTCTAAGAAAGAGAGATGGAAGTGTACCAATTTTAGTTTTGAGAGGGTAAAAAGAGAACCAATGAATGTGGAAGCTTGGGGGTTATATGGGCGATATATAGTATATATATTTATATATATATATATATATATATATATATATATATATATATATATATATATATATATATATATATATATATATATATATATATATATATTTATATTTATTATTATTATTATTATTATTATTATTATTATTATTATTATTTTTATTATTATTATTATTATTATTATTATTATTATTATTATTATTATTTTTATTATTATTATTATTATTATTATTATTATTATTATTAATAATAATAATAATAATAATAATAATAATAATAATAATAATAATAATAATAATAATAATAATAATAATAATAATAATAATAATAATAAATTTCACAGGATATGAAGTTAAATAATTATATAAATTAAATATTTTTTTTTTCAGTTCCCTATTACTGCCTTGAGAGAGATTAGGATATTAAAACTACTCAACAATGACAATGTTGTTAGCTTATTGGAAATTTGTAGAAGCAAAGGTAAGCATTATTGTCACATGCTGTGATGTTAATTCTCTCTCTCTCTCTCTCTCTCTCTCTCTCTCTCTCTCTCTCTCTCTCTCTCTCTCTCTCTCTCTCTCTCTCTCTCTCTCTCTCTCTCTCTCTCTCTCTCTCTCTCTCTCTCTCTCTCTCTCTCTCTCTCTCTCTCTCTCTCTCTCTCTCTCTCTCTCTCTCTCTCTCTCTCTCTCTCTCTCTCTCTCTCTCTCTCTCTCTCTCTCTCTCTCTCTCTCTCTCTCTCTCTCTCTCTCTCTCTCTCTCTCTCTCTCTCTCTCTCTCTCTCTCTCTCTCTCTCTCTCTCTCTCTCTCTCTCTCTCTCTCTCTCTCTCTCTCTCTCTCTCTCTTCTCTCTCTCTCTCTCTCTCTCTCTCTCTCTCTCTCTCTCTCTCTCTCTCTCAATCTCTCTCTCTCTCTCTCTCTCTCTCTCTCTCTCTCTCTCTCTCTCTCTCTCTCTCTCTCTCTCTCTCTCTCTCTCTCTCTCTCTCTCTCTCTCTCTCTCTCTCTCTCTCTCTCTCTCTCTCTCTCTCTCTCTCCTCTCTCTCTTTCTCTCTCTTTCCCTCTCTCTCTCCCTCTCTCTCTCTCTCTCTCTCTCTCTCTCTCTCTCTCTCTCTCTCTCTCTCTCTCTCTCTCTCTCTCTCTCTCTCTCTCTCAAACTCTTTCTGTCTCTCTCTCTGGAATTTGTTTTTTTTTTACTCATCTAACTTTAGAAAGGCTATAATTTTATTATTTTTGAAATTAGCTTATAATATATATTTTTCAGGCCCTCCAGTAAGTCACAGGGGAAGAAGTAAGTATTCGTATTCTGTTTAATTTGTATGTCTGGTTAATGTTAATTTTTTTGTCATTAATGCTGTTACCTTGAGAATCTCAAAACTTTATTGATTGTTTTGCCAGTATTCTAACCATGATAATTTCTAAAATGTTTTATTTAATGTTAAATAAGACATTGGATTCTCTTAGAAATTTTGCTAAATATTTAATGGTTAATTGATTTTTCTTGTGAATAATGTTTCTAAAATTGCATATATATTTGTAAAAGATAATTATTTTCTATTGCAATACTGATTTTCATCACCACCACCACCACATCCTCCACCACCACCCACCTCCACCACCACGACTTAGTCCCTTTACATTCACCAACGATTTAATTGCACCAGCCACCTTCCTGCCATTCAAAACTTTCCTCCTACACTCTGCATTAGCATTATCAATATTGAACCTCAAGACTTACTTTTTAATAACTTCACTTGGGTACTCATTACTGAACACTTTCACTAATTACCACCGCGTCATATTATTATTATTATTATTATTATTATTATTATTATTATTATTATTATTATTATTATTATTATTATTATTATTATTATTATTATATTACTACTACTACTATTATTATTATTTTTTTTTTATTATTATTATTGACATCATCTTTATTATCATTATTTTTATTATTTTAGGTGCGTCTGCTACTCACCTTTCTACTTTTTATTTGGTGTTTGAATTTTGCGAACATGATTTAGCTGGTCTTCTCTCAAATGCTCAAGTCAAATTCAGTTTAGGGGAAATTAAAAAAGTAAGTATTAAATGGACCTAATTATTGAAAATGTATGTTAGCATTGGCGCAACTAGAAGAGGATGATAAGTGAGCATGCCCCCCCCCCCCAGTAATTTGTTTAGTCAATAAAAATTTGTCTTATTAAAATTCTCAGATAAAGGCCCACTCCTCCATAATTTCTCTAGTTATGCCAATGGGCATGTGTAAAATTATATGAATTTTCTCAGATATTTTTTTAGTTTGAATTCTTCTGAATATCTTTTTAACCTGCATATAGAATTTTATTTTTTTTTCAAAGGTAATTTTGATTTGCGTTTGAAGAGGATATATTTGGTATTAAATATTTACCCGGTTTTTTTTTTTTAATACAGGTTATGCAACAGCTTTTAAATGGCCTTTATTATATACATTCCAACAAAATACTCCATCGTGATTTGAAAGCATCAAATGTCCTCATCACCAAAACTGGAATATTGAAGTTGGCAGATTTTGGATTAGCAAGAGCATTTAGTACCGGAAGAAGCGCCAACAGGTATTTATTATTTTTATTATTATTATCATCATCATCATCACCGCCACCAATATTCTGTTTAATTTGTACTTTGAATTCTTTTTCATAAAATTATATGTCGATTTTTAAAATTTTTAATGTTTGATCTATAATTATTAGTTTATTACTAAATGTTAAGGTAGAATAATAATTTTAATATAGTAAATCTTGAAGCGACATTTTTTTTTAAATATAAGATTTTAAAACGTGTTTAATTTTTTTCTAATTATATTTCAGCTATACTAATCGCGTTGTCACTTTGTGGTATCGACCTCCAGAATTATTATTAGGAGAAAGAAATTATGGGCCCCCTGTAGACATGTGGGGAGCTGGATGTATTATGGCAGAAATGTGGACACGTGCCCCTATTCTTCAAGGAAGTTCAGAACTCCATCAATTGCAGTTGATAATTAAACTTTGTGGAAGTATCACTCCAGAAGTGTGGCCAAATGTAGAAAGTATGAGCAAGTACAACAAAGTTGATTTACCTCGTAATCAACCACGACGTGTGATGGAAAGATTGAAGCACTACTTGAAGGACTTTTTCTCTTTAGATTTACTCGACAAGCTTCTTACACTTGATCCAGCCAAAAGAGTTGATTCGTCTTCCGCACTTGATCACGACTTCTTCTGGACAGATCCGATGCCGTGTGATCTCTCTAAAATGCTTTCAACTCATACTCAGGTAAAATATTTATATATTTTTTTTAAAACAAAGTTCGTACTTCACGGGCATTGCCCTATTCCAGGAGGGGAACTAATATTGGTAATAGCTTAGTAGCCTCCATACAAGGGATCGAATGTTGGTTCTTTTACCTCGCCACTCAGTCGCATGGTGTATATATATATATATATATATATATATATATATATATATATATATATATATATATATATATATATATATATATATATATATATATATATATATATATATATATATATATATATATATATATATATATATTCTTTCTTTCTTTCTTTCTTCACCTTCCTCTTTCCCTTTTCATCTTCCTCTTTGCCCCAAGATCGGAAAAGAAAAGCAGTAGGAGAACATGACAAACGTCGAAAAGAAAGCCCAGCCTTACCGCCCCCTCTGTACCATTAATTAGTGAGAGCTCGTCACAGACAGAAAATCCACCCTAGAGCATCATGGGACCGCATGGACCCTCACTATGGTAGTCAATGTAAGGGGGTTCATCCTGGCCCAGGTGGACCACAACCATGCCTCATACAAAACCCCGCCATTCTCTCCATCATGCACCTTTCTTCTCGCCTCCTGCCAAACTCATTTCTCTCCTTCATACATTCGTTCACCAACTCAATCCACTTTTCTCTTTCTTGGTCTCCCAGCCGGTCGGTTCCCAACACACTCTCCACTATACATCCGCTTAACCAACCGACTTTCATTCATCCTTTCCACATGACCAAACCATCTCAACATACTTTCATTTATTCTCTCATTTACCCCTTTCTTCACACCACACAACACTCTAATACGTTCATTCCTCACTTTGTTAATTCTTTTCACACTTAGCACGCCCTTATAAGATTGTCCATCTGGAACACATTGAACTTTAGATCTATACTTATTCCAGACCATAGTCTCACTACCATACACAACATACTAATCAACATACCTCATGTAAGACTCTAGCACCAAGACTTAGTCCCTTAAGGATTCACTCAACGATTTAATTGCAACAACACCTTCCTGCCATTCACAACTTTCCTACTACACCTGCATCATCCGTTCCCTTCTCATCCAACACATACCCTAAATATTGAACCCAGACACTTGCTCCAGCTGCTCATCATCTAACATAACTTCACACACTGAGGACTGTCCTCACTCACAACCATAACCTAATTTTATCTACGTTTACTTTCAGACCCTCCTTTACATACCCTGCCAAATCTCTCCACCAATCCTCTCAAACTCTCTTCAGACTACACACAGAACCAAATCATCTGCATACAGTAGGTAGGGCACCCTCCACCCTCCATTCTCCATCATTCTAACACCATTTCCTGCCATCCCAACTCGAATTCTTTCATAACCCCATCCATATACACATTGAGTAATAACCTAAGGAGACATAACACAACCCTGTCTCACTCCGCTATTAATCCTAAACCACACCACCATTGACACCATTTATTCTTACACGCTTCACTATCGTCATATACTTTTGATTCCATTCAGAAGCCTTCCACCACCAACACCATATATCACTACTACCGCCATAAAGCTTCCTATTAACTCTATCATACGCCTGTTGTAAACCAATATGCTCTCCCAAATATAAATTTATTCTTCTTCTCCCTCATTTTCTCAATCATTTGTTTCAATGTAAAGATTTGATCCACACATCCTCTACCACTCCTAAACGCACCTTGTTCTTCACCAATCAGTCCCTCAGTCACTCGACGCACTCTTTCGACCAAAATACCAGCATATACCTTCCCTACAACACTCAATAAACTTATTCCCCTATAATTTCTACAGTTCCCCTTTTCTCCTTACCTTATATAAGGGTACTATACCGCTCTCCTCCAAGCAGAACCATACCTCCATAAACGCTTTATTACACAACTTCCAAATCCAATCAATCACCATCTCGCCTCCGCTCTTGATCATTTCACTAGTAATTTCATCTATACCTGCAGATTTACCATTCTTCAACTTTCTCACCCTACCCATTACCTCCTCCTTACTAATAACCTCATCCCCAAAATACATATATATATATATATATATATATATATATATATATATATATATATATATATATATATATATATATATATATATATATATATATATATATATATATATATATATATATATATATATATTTATATATATATATATATATATATATATATATATATATATATATATATATATATATATATATATATATATCATCATCATTATCCTCCTCCTTCCCCATATTGGGGTTGAAGTGCGTAACAAACACTGAAAATTTAAAGTCATTAGAAAACATGAGGTAGGTCGAAAGGAATCCCCCCCCCCGCAACCACCACCACCACCACCACCATTCCCTCTAAACCCTCAAGTGAGAGAGAATTCATCGCTGTAAAAAAAGAATCCACCCTAGGGCCTCACAAGACTGCGACGAACCCTCATTGTGGTATTTCGTCAATGTAGGGTTCATTCTTTGGGTCAGCCCCACAACCATACCCCTTTACAAAGCTGCCTTTGCCACATACACATTCCTTTACTGACTCAATCTAATTTTACTTCGTCCTCCCAGCCTTTCGATTTTCAGCACGTTCACCACTATACATCCTCTTAATCACCGCTTATCATCCATTCTTTCTATATGAACAAACCATCATCATACACTCGGTTTATTTTCTCATTTACGCCCTTCTTTACACCATACAACTCTCTAACATGTTTTCCTCATTCTATCAATTCTTTTCACAGCTAACAATACCCTTAGAATGTCCATCTGAACAGATTGTACCTTAGATCTATACCTCTTATTCCACGCCATAGTTTCACTACTAAACATTAACACCGGTACCAACATACCGTCATGTAAAACCCTAGCGCACTCAAGACTGTGTCCCTTTGTAGTTTGTACTCACTTAGGATTTGCTCCAGCCACCTTTCTACCATTCACAACTTTATTACTGCACTCTGCATCATACTTTCCCTTTTCATCCAACATATAGCCTAAACATTTAAATTCAAATATTATCCCAGTTGCTCACCATCTAACATGACTTTTTACCGCCAACTCTCCTCACTTATTACCATCACCTTATTTTTATCTGTATTTACTTTCAAACAGCTTCTTTTACACACACTGCCAAACCTTTCAAATTTCTTCAGATTCACCGCACAAAACCAAATATTCAGCGTACAATAAGTTATGCACCCTCCACTCTCTCATATTCTCCATCAGTCTAACACCTTCCCCAACCTCTAATTTTTTCATCACCTGATCCATGTACAATTTAAATAGCCAAGGAGACATAACACATCCTGCCTCTCTCCACTATTAGTTTTAAACCATTCAGTCTCGACTCCATTTACCCTTACACATCTTCATTATCAACATACATACATTAATTCCATTGGGGTGCGGACAGAAACACCATGCTCCACCTTTATATCGTGCTGGCATGGGATATATTAGACTATGGTTGTGCCATCTATGAGCAGACCTTCCAGTCGTATCTCCGTCTTCTTGACCCATTTCTGATCGAAGGTCAGAATATCCACAGGAGGATTTCTTTCCTCACCTAGGGAAAGCCTGGAGGTGGAAGCAGGGGTGATGCTCCTGTCCCTGCGGAAGGAACAACTCGTGCGCTCCTTATTCCTCCGTAATCAGGATTCTACTTCATCGACCATTTGCTGGGCTTGTTTCTTCCATTTTCTTCACTCCTCGACCTTCCTCAGCGAGTGGTTATGCAATATGATTTCAACTCGACCTATTCATTGGGATTCGATCTTTAACAAAGGCATAGTCATATCCAGTAAAGTTGAGGGATTCCTTCATGTACCATGAGGAAATCCATAGCTAATCGATGGCAATTTATACTGATGGTCCCAAGACAGAAGAGGGATGGGGGCATTGGCTGCGTTTCCGGACGTCACTGTATCACACCCTTCCACCATATTTGTTTTCTTGACTGAACTGATAGCGTGTCTATGACTTTGAGCAGAATCTGTAGTATCACACCAAAGGAAAGCTATACCATCTTTTCCAATTCTGGAGGCGCTCTCCAGGTGTTGCTTGACCGATCGACAAGAAACCCTTTGACCTCTGCCATTCAAACTTCCCTCTGCTCGTTGCACGTGAAGAAGCAACGTATTGCGTTCTGTTGGGGTCCTTTCCCATGTGGGTGTTCCTGGAAACGAACAAGCCAATAGGAAGGCCAACATGCGGAAACTCAGGATGTCGAAAGTGCAGTGCGTTCATCCTACCGTACAACTGGGAGATTTCCTCACTAGAGATGTGTCCGGTGACGATGAGCTTGGCCGGAGATCATAGTACTCACACACTGGCTGATACTTCATGTACCGCAGGGATGCATGATTTGTCAGAGCGGCAGCGGTAGATTACTATATGTGTGTTCTTGTCTTCGCCGATTATAGCTATCTGACGTCGTTGTAGACTTTACTATTCTGCGGTCGCAGATATGGGTGGCTGGGTATATAGCACTAGTGGGGTCGCGGCGCCGTGAGAAAAGGCGCTAGACGCTCTGGAGAGAAGTGCTGCTGGTCAGAGGCCCCTGGATGCTTGGACGGCTGGTGCATCATATAGGATGAAGAATAGTCGCCTCTGAGTGAAGATGCTTAGAACGACCGATTACGATAGTGACCTGCGCGCGATATCGCGAGTGCGGGAGGACGATCTAGTATGCCACTCGGTCACCACTTATGTGACTTCTATGAGCACGGATGTGTAATCACACCGACGCAGCCCTATTTTGCTGCGACTCGGCACCTCATGTGAGTTTGCAATGGCGTGTTGCGCATATGTTGCTCGT
Source organism: Trachelipus rathkii (assembly GCA_015478945.1). Lineage (NCBI taxonomy): Eukaryota > Metazoa > Arthropoda > Malacostraca > Isopoda > Trachelipodidae > Trachelipus > Trachelipus rathkii. The sequence goes on from JABUQX010010654.1 coordinate 49,057, forward strand.
CGGAGGATGGATGCCAGGTCTAGTGTTTTAATACTCGAGTGCCCTTAGAAGGAGAGTTCTTAACTTGCCACCATGATGTTTTCTCCGAAGAACATCTTCTACATGTCATTGCCGTCACGCCGCACGTCCACTTAGGCCGAATAAGGCTTCATTTCTGTGCGTAGTGAACTCGGAGTTTTTTTATGCGCTTGCACTTGCTTGGATCTAGAACATCTTATTATAAGATAACCCTCTGGTCAGTACTTTTCAGGTGTCGTTTTGTTTAGAAACTTCCTTTGTTGTTAGTATACTGACAGAGTATAGCCACATTCCTGTGTGATTTTTTAGTCCCTGTACATCTACTCCAAAAATAAAAAATAATAATAATTAGTTTTAACATTATTTTGTTACTTGGTTAAGTATTGCTTCATCTTTTTTTTTTTTTTTTCCCTACAGAGTATGTTCGAATACTTGGCTCCAACAAGACGGCCAGGAGCCAATAAGGGAATCAAATGATACAGCAGAGGCAGCAACAGACTGAGAACATTTCTACATATCAAGAAAGGGTTTATTAAGCATTTTGAAAAAAAATAAAGGGGTGATAGAGAAATTGACAAGAACACAAATAGAATTATTATTATTATTATTATTATTATTATTATTATTATTATTATTATTATAATTATTATTATTATCATTATTATTGTCTTCCTATTTCTGATTTAATATATTAATTTATTTTTATTTGAGGATTATCTTAAAGGACGCAAGAAAACCATACATACACACACATACACACACACACACACACACACACATATATATATTATATATATATAGCTATATATATATATATATTTATAATATAAATATATATATAATATAATATATATATTATTAATATCATATATATATATATATATATATATATATAAATAGGACATTTTAAAAAAATTACCAATTTTTATAATTAGTTGTTAATCCTGTTTTGTGCTTTTTGTTATTTTCAGTTTTTGTAAATAACATTTAGATAATTAAAATTATTGGTCCTTAATTAAGACGTTGTTAGCAACATGGTTTGATTTTTTGTTAGTAGGTAAAATATTACCCCTTTTCTATTTCATCATCACATTCATCATTGTCATCTAACTAATAAATGGTTATGGAAGATTGTTATCTGTGTGGAGCTTATATTGCATACATTGTCTTGGAAAATTTTGACCTAAGACTCGTTTCCTGATAATTGCCTTTATTAACATAGATGTAAAGGATATTATTTATTTAATCTGCGAAATATTGCTTATTTTTCGATACTATATATATATATATATATATAATATATATATATTATTATATATTTATATATATATAATATTAGTAATAGTTATAGTTCTATACTATATATATATATATATTATATATATTATTTATATATATATTGATAATATATATATTATATTATTATTATATATATATATATATATATATATATTATAGTATTATATATATATATATATTATATATATATATATATAGTATAGTTGGTACTAGTAGATAAGGGTTTTAGTTGATATATATATATGCAGTATTTCTTTATTGTAATTTATATACTATATAATCTGTGATATTTAAATACTTTTAAAATAAACTTTATAAAATACTAGGTATTTTTTTTGTTTAACCATTTTATTTTACTTTTCTCATTGTGTTACATGTCAACTATATCGTTTGCGTTTTTTATTATTATTTTGCGGGGAATTAGGGTGTTTAAAAAGAGTTGCGGTTCTGATGAGTGATCTATTGCTCAGAGCTATGATGGATTTTGCTTGCGTGAGTACTGGAAATCTAATGGTTAAATTTAAGTTTGAGAATTTCAAGGAATGTGTCGTTGTAACATTTGGTACACCTGAAGGGTGATGTTGAGGAGAGAGAGAGTGCCTTTCTGGAATAATCAGAACGATGATTTGTATTGGGTGAGTAGGGTATTAAGATTGTGTTGGGCGACCTAAATGATTGGATTGGTGATCAGAAAAGTGCTAGTTTAACAGGCAAATTTGGGGTGACAGGAGAAAATGAGAATGGTAGGAAGGTGATTGATTTCTGAGAGGAAATAGGTGTGCGTGTTAGTAATACTTTCTTCAAACACGAATATGCATAAGTATACTAGAGTTAGTGTAATTAGAGATGGCATCGAAGTGAAAAGTATGATTGATTTTATGAAGATGTTGATGGATGTTAAATCAGGGAGGAGGCTGGAAATGAAATTATTGGGTCATTGTTTTATGAGATTAGGTTAGTGGGGGCTTGGATGGAGAGGAAGGTGATAAGGAAGGAAGCAGGAAGAATTCAGAGGGAAGTTAAGTGAATAAGGTATTATGGAAAAGTATTTAAGAGCGCTTGCAAATAAAGCAGTTGAGCGTGAACAAAATGAAACTGAAAAATATGGACGCAAATGAAGGAAACCTTTGTTATTAGTGCAAGAGAAATATGTGGAAGTAAATAGGAATAAGAATCTGAAGCACTGGTGGAATGAAGAGGTGATGCAAGCAGTTGAAAGTAAAAAAGTGGCGGGGTTGAATGTGCTAAAAGCAAATGATGGTCTCAAAAAAAAGATGTTCGGAATTATATAAGGAGGAAAAAAGCATGACTAAAAGTAAATGTTGCATACCTAGGAGGAAAAATGAGATAAATGAACAGTTTGGAAAGAGGATGAATGGAGACTTCAAAGGGAATAGGAAGCTTTTCTGGAAGCAAGCGCGGAAGGTTAGGAACGAAAGTAAAACATAGAATAATGAAGGGAATGGATGGAAATGGAAGGGAATGGAAATATGAAGATGGATGGTGGAAGAATGGAACATGGAACGGACTGGGCGAAATTTAAAATGGAAGCTCAAGTGACTTGAAACGGGATCTGGGAAGCTGTGCAACATCGCCGGGCGGAGGGTATAGTTCAGAGATACTAGATTAGAGCAGTAATAGTACCCTTATATAAGGAATAGGAGAATTAGTTTATTGAGTGTTGTAGGGAAGATATAAATATGCTTGTATTTTGTTTGAAAGAGTACACCGTGTGACTGAAGGACTGATTGGTGAATAGCAAGATGAAGTGGTGAGGATGTGGATAAAATTTTTACATTGAAACAAATGATTGAGAAATGTGGAGATGGGAGAAGAATAAATGGTGGAAGGGAATGGAAACTTGTGGCAGGAGTGCTAGTGATATTTGGTGGAGGTGGTAGGCTTCTGAGTGGAATCAAAAGTATGTATGATGATAGTGAAGCTTGTGCAAGAATAAATGGAGTTGAAAGTGATTTTTTTTAATAATAGCGGAATCAGACAGGGATGCGATACGTCTCTTTGGTTATTTAATTTATATGGATTGGGTTATGAAAGAATTAGAGGTGGGGGTGGCAGAGGAAGGTGTTAGAATGATGGAGAATGGAAGAGAGCGGTGGGTTCCCTTAATGTATTCGGATGATTTGGTTGTGTGTGGTGAATCTAAAGAGAGTTTAAGAGGAGTTTGAAAGTAAATGTAGATAAGAGTAAGATTATGGTTGGAAGCGAGGAGAGTCAGCGGTGTGAAGTCATGTTAGATGGTGAGCAATTGGAACAAGTATCTTAGTCTAAATATTTAGGATATATGTTGGATGAAAAGGGAACGGATTATGCAGTGTATATTAGGAAAGTTGTGAATGGTAGGAAGGTGGCTGGTGCACTATATATCACCACTATACATCCGCTTAACCAACCGACTATCATCCATTCTTTCCACATGACCAAACCATCTCAACGTACTTTAATTTATTTTTTTATTTACCCCTTTCCTTACACCTCACAACTCTAATACGTTCATTCCTCATTTTATCAATTCTCGCACCTAACACGCCCCTAAGATTGTCCATCTGAACGCATTATACTTTAGATCTATTCCTTTTATTCCAGACCATAGTCTCACAATTATTAACACAGGTAACAACATATTTTCATGTAAGACCCTATCGCACTCAAGACTTAGTCCCTTTACATCCACCAAGGATTTAATTGCCAGCCACCTTCCTGCCATTCACAACTTTTTTGCTACACTGCATCATCCGTTCCCTTTTCATACAGCGTATATCTCGAATATTTAAACTCAGACACTTGTTCCAGCTGCTCACCATCTAACATAACTTCACACCGAGGACTGTCCTCACTCACAACCATGATCTTACTCTTAGCTTTTTTAACTTTCAAACCCCTCCTTTATCACACCCTGCCAAATCTCTCTACCAATCCTCAAACTCTCTTCAGATTCGCCATACAAAACCAAATCATCCGCATATAATAGGTAGAGCACCCTCCACTCTCTTTCATTCTCTATCATTAACACCATCCCCAGCCAACCCCACCTCTAATTCTTTCAAGACCCCATCCATATACAAATTGAATAACCAATGAGACTTGACACATCTCCCTGCCTGACTCCACTATTAATATTAAACCAACCATTTTCGACTCCATTTATTCTTACACACGCTTCACTATCGTCATACATACTTTTGATTCCATTCAGAAGCCTACCACCAACAAAATATATCACTAACACCTGTCATAGACCTTCCCCTATTAATCCTATCATACACCTGTTGAAAATCCATAAAACCTAAATACAATTTTTTATTCTTCTCATTTTCTCAATCATTTGTTTCAATGTAAAGATTTGATCCACACATCCTCTACCACTTCTATACGAACCTTGTTCTTCACCAATAAGTCCTTCAGTCACTCGTCGAACTCTTTCGACCAAAATACCAGCATATATCTTCCTACAACACCAATAAACTACTCCTCCATAATTCCACATAGTTACCCTTTATCCCCTACCCTTATATAAGGGTACTATTACTGCTCTCCGCTAATCCCTCGGAACTATGCCCTCCATAAACGCTTTGTTACACAACTTTCAAATTCAATCAACCACCATCTCGCGTCCGTTTTTGATAATTTCACAAGAATTTAGCTGCTAATATATATAATAAAATAGAAAATGCGCAGGTTGCCAGACGTTTATTTCCAACGGTGATGGACTATGTTGATGTTGCTGAAGCATCCGAAGTATCAATACTCAATATTCAAATAAGGTTTCTTTTAAAAGAACACTTGAAACTGAAGAGGTAAATTAATTATTGACGAAAGCTATTGAATAGTGTTCTTAGGTTTTAAAAAAGAAATCTTTACCATTCAATATTGATATGTTGGTTATAATGTAGTTTTTAAATTTTAATTATAAGGTTTTTAAATAATAACGATGTGCAATAAAACTAATAAAGCAATTTAAACAGTTTCAAATCCTAAAGAATGCTCATACGAAAGTGAGCCAAAAAAAATAGACCATTAACTTCTCAAGGGAAAATAATATATATATATATATATATATATATATATATATATATATATATATATATATATATATATATATATATATATATATATATATATATATATATATATATATATATATATATATATCTATATGTTACATGTGAGCTGGATGACCCGCAAACTTGAGTAGTTTTTTTTATGTTGAAAAAGTTAAAAATGAAGAGAGTGAGTTGTTGTCAATGATAAATTATGTTTCTCGTCCTGGGCTGCTTTGACTCTTTCAGTGGTGGTATATATATATATATATATATATATATATATATATATATATATATATATATATATATATATATATATATATATATATATATATATATATATATATAGTAGTATATATATATAAAGATTGGATATTCGAGACAGTCGGAACATATGAAGACTTTCTTTCTTCGCATAGTTCTAGGGCGACAGGTCTATAATCCAGTCCTTTACTTTTCTATGGCTTGGAAGAACTCCTGGACCATTGAATTTTATGCGCCTAGAAACACGATCTTCTGAAGAACTCTTGGAGCACGAGTCTCGATGCCTAATGGAAGAAGAGATGCTAGTTCCACTGAAAGGGTGAAACCCTACCTGGAGTGTATAACTCAAGTACTGGCATCAGAAACCATTGTTTCTAGAAAGGTTTTTCTAGAGTGCTCTAGGATAAAGAGTTCGGGGCCAGAAGGAAAGAAAATGCTGGTCCAACAGACAGGGCGAAAGCCACATGGGAGATGGTAAATATAATATATAGCCTATAAATAATATAAATATATATATATATATATATATATATATATACATACATATTACACAATACATACATATTGGCTGCACATACATTATTTTGTTTCAAAGTGTAGAACCCAAAATATTATTACACATACACACACATTATTATTATTACACACATACACATACATATACATACATATTAAAGACATATTATTATATTATTAATATTACACACATACATATATCTATATATATATATATATATATATATATATATATATATAGTGAGAGTGAGTATATATATATATATATATATAGTGAGAGAGAGAGAGAGAGAGAGAGAGAGGAGGAAAGGGGATGTGGAAAGAGGGAATGTCAAAGAAAATTTGAATGGCTAAATGAATATTCAGTCAAAAAAAGAAATAAAATTCTAAATAAAAAAGATGTCCCTACATTATATATACAGCTGCCCCCTCTAGAAGTGTTTACTCTTATAGAGTTCATACCTATGATTTTTTTATTCACATCTCGTTCTGGGTGACTGTTAAGATGTTTCATGATATATATATATATATATATATATATATATATATATATATATATATATATATATATATATATATATATATATATATATATATATATATATATATATATATATATATATATATATATATAGAGAGACAAATAGAGGCTGGGATATATATATATATATATTGTTAGATATTATGAACACATATTAATAAATATATATATATATATATATATATATATATATAGGCTAAATTTCATGCCACAAGTTACCTGTTTGAATATATATATATATATACAGTTATATATATAGCATATATATATATATATGTTATATATATATATATATATATATATATATATATATATAGAAAGAGAGAGAAAGAGAGAGAGAGAAAGAGTGAGTAATGGAAGGAAGAGATGGAATGGAGGATGGAAGGGAATGCAGGAATGGAAACCAGAAGTCCAGATCTTATTTACATGAGAGAAACGCACCGAAGTTCTGTAGTGGTAACTTCTTTAGTTTCACCGGATATATTGAACTAATGCCGATAAATGTTGATGAGAAATATTACGATTCTTAAGGAGTAAATACTTCCACCCACCTTTTGTCTGTTACTAGATTCGAAGCATTCCACTCGTCTTTTTCTCGCCTACATATTTGGTCGAGCACGTAAAACTCGTCAAACAAATCCGAATCTTGGGTTCAAAGTCTCTTTTCCTGGGACGCAAATCCATTGCTTTTTTTTTCAGTTTGTAAACTAACTTAGTTTTCTTAAGCCAAATCCAATCCATAAATTTGAAATCTGACGTAGCTGACCACTGATCCAAGTACTTCAAACAAGTATCATAAAATCCACAACTATTTCTTTTACGGTCTTTACCTCAGAAGAATCTACTCCCTCTTCTTCATCATCAAGCTTGCTAAGTCGTCCTCAAACAGAATGTGGTAAAAACACATGGTATTTTCTCGACTGTAATATTTCTTTCATATTGATATTTCTAGCAATGCTTCTATTGCTGAAATATTGTCTCCTTCAAATCTTCATAACAACTTTGTAAAAAGAAGCTGCCTGGGAATGAAGGAATGAATCCATATTTCAGCAAGGGATTTTCAGAAAACATTTTCAAAATCTCTGAACATTTGTTCTGACTGTCAAAGCATGATTTCAGTCCAGGAAAGAGTTTCAACATCGCTTTCGATTTCCTGGCATTAAAGCAAGCCATCTTGTTTTGTTGTATCCAAGAGCTGTTTACACTCAATCTCGACAAAATCGCAAAATTCCTTAAGCTCTACTCGAACGGTATCAATGTAAAAATACGAATATATTTTACAATTACAGCTTCAACATGAACAGGGAGGCAATCCTTACCACATTGCACTGAGTTATGCAGAATATGAGCGAAACATCCTATTCCAATTAACTCTTTGCCCATGAAGCTTTCTAAAAATGTTATTTACTCCTTTTCTTGCATGGCTCCCCAAAATTACAATTTGTGTTTTCACCACAAGAACCAACTACTTTTTTGTGTAAATCATAATTTTTAATTAAATCTATTAAATAATTTACGACTATGTCAGAGGTCTCTGAAAGGAAAGATTGAAGGTCAAGGAGCTTTACCTGAACGCCTAGGAATGGCTTGAAGAAACGAACTATAACGGGAAACAGTTTAATATATCCATGGTTGCTCGCATCGGTCAAAAAGTGCTACACAGTGGGCATCTTTTATTTGCTGTCGTAGTTCTGCCTCAGCATTTGAAGCAAAACATTTAAAACAATTCTTTGTTTCACACTTTGTTCTAGCACAAGAAAAAAATTTTGCCTCAAAGCATTGTCTTAAAAAAATCTTAATTAGCGCACCCAAAATCTAAACTTATTTTTCCTCATTAGTATATATATATATATATATATATATATATATATATATATATATATATATATATATATATATATATATATATATATAGTATATATATATATATATATATATATATATATATATATATATATATATATATATATATATATATATACTGTTTGTGTATTTAAAATAAAAGCTCAGAAAAAATTGGTATTTTAGTGGTGGAAACGAAGATACAATAATTCAATCCAAGACTACGCAAGAGGCAACTCTACTTTGCATATTTACATGAGGAAGAATCCCACACTCCAGGGCCCAGCACCCGACGAGTCAACATGGGCCAGATTTCGAGCTGCTGTCTTCAGTAGATGACAGTCACGAAAATGACATTGGTAGATACGTTGGACATTCATATATGATTTCGACTGAGAAAGAAACAGTTACTGAAAGAGTGCTGATTCCACCTAAGACCTATAATTTTAAAGATGCTGCCTTTTTATATACTACTCACTTAAAGAGGAAATTATTTTGGAATATTTGAAACATCTTCACCTTTTGTCTCGATATACTCAAGAAGCATTTTATTAGTTTGTATTTTATTTCCACCAAATAATTGATAGATACGTTGGACATTCATCTATGATTTCGACTGAGAAAAAAAAAACAGCTACTGAAAGAGTGTTGGATTCCACCTAAGACCTATAATTTTTTCTTTGGAAGATGTTACTCACTTAAAGATGAAATTCAATTATGAATGGTTGGAGACATATTCACCTTGGCTGACATACTCCAGGCGCCTAAAAGGAGCATTTTGCAAGTTTTGTATTTTATTTCCACCAAATAAAAGTTCGGTCCGTTCAGAGGGGGTCCTAAGCTCCTTAACAATAAGACCTTTCACTAAATATAAAGATGTTCATGCAGTTTGTAAGGGACATACAAACACAGAGTGGTATAAAACTGTTGAAGCTAAAAGATTGTTCCTACAGGACGTGCCGGTAGACATCCAAATTAACCAGCATTCTAAGGAAATCATAGAAATTAAAAAAATATTATCCTCAATACTTTCATGCGTGATACATTTTCTTGCTGTACGCGCGATTTACTGCCTCTGGGTAAGCATCAAGTGATGAGGGAGGTTAAAGATTTTTACCGCTGATGAATAGATGCCGGAGATCAGTCATTGAAAGTTTATTTGAAGAAGAAAATGCCACATAAATTAATCAGCTCTATTCAGAATGGAGACCATTTCATGTGGTACCACCACAGCCGGTTAATCGCCAATAAGGCAAACAGCGCACGTATAGCTTACTGTGCTAAGTAGCTGAAACCGCTGGATATTAATGTAAAGGAACGATTTTACATTGTTGGAGCCATTTCGACAAAGAGTCCGATGAAGCCAAAAAATTTATTGGCTTTATAGAACTGAAAGCGCTTGACGTAAAAACCATTGTGAAAGTCATTGACGATTTTGTCACGACAGAAGAATCCGGATCCCGAGAAAATGCGGGCTTGGCTCTGGATGGATGTTCCCACGACGTCTGGCAAAGAAGGAGGTGTCCAAGAAATATTGGAGGAAAAGTATAAAAAAGCATTGTTCTTTCATTGTTTCTTCACACAAAACAAAATCTAGTAGTAAATGATTTGAACACAACACCAGAAATCCGCAATACTGTGGGAACTATAAAGGACATTATTACGTTTTTTTCGCGAGTCGGTCTCTTGAGAAAAATTAATGCCAAACATCCCAAGCCTATGCCAGACCAGGATGGCTCCTGGAACAAATCACTGGGCGCATCAGGAGTGTTTGGGCGAGCACTTTTGTACGGAATGGGATGCAAGAATTAGAAACTCTTTCCATTGAAGGAAAATACCTCCACAAGAAAAAGCGCTTTCAGTTGCATTCAACGGCATGTAAGTCGTCATTCATCTATGGCTATGACATTGATCGCGAAATACCTGCAAATGTTAGGAGCCAGGCTGTAAAATCGGCTCTCCACCCAAGACCTTTTGGATACATCGTCACCAAAACCTCGCAGCACATCTAACATATTGTGGAAATGGTTAGAGCCATCGAAAAGGTGAAGAAAAAAAATCATCGCTGAAGTGTTAAAGAAGCTAATCAAATCACCGAGTAACTGGGGACTTGATCTGAATATACGACGGATTTTTGGTGTAGGCAGCAGTACTGCAGCAACCATCCAGCAACAAAATCCCAATGGAGTTCTGAAGAAGATCCACAACTCCGTATCTGGATTTTATAACTTCTTCTTTGGAATTACTGTTTTCTACTGAAACATCTGCTTATGCATTGACATATCTGCACTTTCCACATGCTACTTATAAATAATCGATGAGTTAAAGGAAAAGACAGCTTCATTTTATATGTTTTACAATTTAGAAGGCATAGAAGAAGAGATAGAACTTAGTACAAAATTTGGAAAATTCAGGAAAAATGAGTAGGGAAGAACTAAAAGATCTTGTTGTCTCCCAAGTCTTAAAGGAGACTGAACCTTTCTTTTCCGTCGACGAAAAAGGCTTTGATGATACTACTCTGCCCAACCATGCACCGCCAGTACAGTAGAACATTCTTTCAGTATTCTGCTAAGGATCAAGACTTTGGCTGCGAAGTGCTATGGAAGACGACAGGTTACACAGATTGGCTATGATGAGTGTACACAGAAAAATTTGTGCTTGACAATTATGATTATTTTATTCAAACAGGAGTTGATAAATTTGCCTTGAACCTTAAGGAAAATTACTTTCTTATCAATATCAATTTTGCAACTGCTCTATATTGTAAATTTTCCATCAGTGGATATTGTATTTGATATTCTATTGTTTTAATAAAATAATTTTTTAAAATATTAATCATTTAATTATCCCATACAAATGTTTCTAGTTTTATGCATCTTCTTTTCTCTTATATATATATATATATATATATATATATATATATATATATATATATATATATATATATATATATATATATATATATATATATATATATATATATATATATATATATATATATATATATATTATATATAAACAATACCCATACTGCTTGGAAGCTGGTGACGCCCATGTCCTTACATCTATAGATATTTATAATATTGCATAGCAAAATCATATGTTATAAAGAATATTCAGTTATTGAGAAGAAAAAAAAGATAGAGTTACTGTTAAAGTGGGAGTATTCAGATAAAATATTGGATAACCTTTTAGAAAGTGTTAAGGATCATAAAGTTGGAAAATGACGATGGCAAATGGGGTCCAATTGGGGACAATCAATGAAGATATGATAAACAGATTGAGGGGTATGGTGACGGCAAAATTTGCAGATGGTAGGAGAGTCCCGTGACATGTAGTGGCTGTGAGTGATATTGGTGTGGCCAATACGGAGGTGCTCAATTATCACCTCGTGCAGGCTCTTTCGTCGGTGGGAGGAAACCAGTCACCAATGTTCGCCTTTATATTTCTAAGTTCCGACCCTCGCTGATCACTCGTCCAGCGGTCTTTCCAGTAAGACCGGAGAGCAAGATAATAACCAGTTAATGGGAGGCAACCATTTCGAATGGCATCCGGGAGGTACCTAGAACAGTTCCGAAAAAAAGAGATGGCCATTTTGACCTCTCTGTCGGCGATTTCGTTGCCAGTTACCCCTACGTGAGAGGATACTGGATAGTATTATCAAATCATGCTATTAATATGGTTTGTTTCTTACAAGAGTGGAGCAGCAGAAGAAATTGTTGTACAGAGGTTACCATTGTGTTTTTTGAATAATGGTCTTTAATTGCCTGGAAGGCACTGAGCTAATCTGAATAAATGGCATAAGAATGCTTTTGGTAAAGGAGCAGAATTCGAGAAAGGCAATCATTATAGCCATTAATTCTGCAGTAAATATTGAAGCTTACTGAGGGGGGGGAGTGGCAAGTGGGGAGAGGCTTGGTGGTCAGGAAAGACAGCATGACGCAATCCCACACTGGCCTCTGTAAACAACCATTTTTTTAAAGTTAATTCAATATGTGGTTGTTAAATGGTTAAATACGTTAAAATAATACATTTAAAGAATTAAAGACACTATAAAATGTAAATATTTAACATAACATATGTATTTACTAACTATGAATTTTGAATTTTTTATTTAATTTTTATTTAGTTTACATTTTATATTGGATTTATTTTAAGCATGTAACGTTGCTAAATTGTTAAATGTTAAAATAATGCACCAAATAATTGAGAGACACCCATAAAATGTAACATTTTAATCCAGACATATAATGTATTTATTAACTATGACAACTGTCATTAAAAAAGAAAAAAAAAAATAAATGAAAATGTTTATTAAAATATATATATATATATATATATATATATATATATATATATATATATATATATGAAAGAGAGAGAGGAGAGAGAGGTGAGAGAGGGGGAGCACACACACACACACACACACTCCCACACACACACACATTGCAATGATATATATATATATATATATATATATATATATATATATATATATATATATATATATATATATATATATATATATATTGTAGGCTGCAATAGTAGTAAATACTATAACCCTTGCTAAAATCCTTCTAAATAAAGCTCTTAGGCTATGATCCTCATTAATGGAGATATTAAAAATTTATTCTGTTTCGGTTTGTTAGATCAAGGCTAAACTCTAATATAGAATTGTATAAGTCAAATACGTTTGGTTATTGAGGTTTATATGGAATTATTACATTAATTAGTAAGCAAAATTTCTCAAAGTTGAAAGCCTAATGATAGTGTCAACAAGTTTAATTTTTACTAAAATATTTTTCAGTAGCCATGGCATGCCATAACTTATCAAATCGTTTGAAGAGCAAGATGAGGATGCATCTAGTAGGATAATTGTGTAGCAGATGTAGGCCCATTGGTATTTAGCCCTAATTAGAATGTAATATTAAATTTATTTTAGATAGCTAATACTTTGTTGAATCACTAATTATTTCTACTCTAGCGAAATTATAAACACAAAATTTTCAGAAATGATTAAAAGCAAGTCTAATTGTGGAAAATCATTTTTGTACATTAAATGCAATAAAACATTAAAAATAAACAATTAGAAACAAACTGTACAGAAAAAAAAAGACACAAGCACCATCATTAAAAATTACATAATAAAATACAATATTCTAATTCCTCTAGAAATAAGTTTCAACCTTTTAGAATTTTTTTTTTTTTTTTTTTTTTTTTATTTTTTTTTGTGGGGGGGGGGAAGGTTAAAGACCAAACTGATATTACTACTGTAATGTTTCTATGGCAATGAATTTGTAATTTTAAAGAGTTAATCTTAATCAATACAGGATGTCTCTCTTAGAATTAGTACCTGTACTAAGCCTACCTTTCATACTAATATATATATATATATATATATATATATATATATATATATATATATATATATATATATATATATATATATATATATATATATATATATATATATATATATATATATATATTATAAATAGTTATTTCCTTTTTATCATTAATCAGCATTCATAATTTATATTTTTTTAAATACTTTTTATATAGTAATTATTTTTCAGTTCACTTTTCTAATATTTCACTGAACCATGACAACTGTTATAGGCCTAGTTGAAAACCAGTCCTTGATAAAATTCAAAGGTAAGCTGTAATTTTAGTTTTATTAACATTATCTTGCATGCAGTAGAAACATAGAACATAGAAAATATAGAGAGAATAAGAAGCCACATGGGCATATTGTAGAACAGAAGCAGATTATATTTATGTAATTATATTTTATTTAAGATTACTTTAAGTTTTTACCTTTTTATGATAACTTTTGTATTAAAGATTTCTAACTATATATATATATATATATATATATATATATATATATATATATATATATATATATATATATATATATATATATATATATATATATATATATATAAGAAAGAAAATTGAAGTAAATATTAAGAGATATAAAAATATAAAGGCAAGTTCTAAAGGTTTTTTTTTTGAAAAGAATTATAAAGGGTCAGATATGCTTTCAAAATAAAATGCTGTACAGTCCTGCATTAATTTTTTTTTTTTTTGTGCGAGGGACTGGGATATCAAGTTTGTAACCTTATTCACATCTCCTATGAAAAACAAGCAGCCTACAGGAATGCCATAATAGCAATCAACCAGGCCTAGAATTCCTCAGTTGTAGAGATTCCATAGACTTGTCTTTGAGGTGAATGGGCTTGACTGTCTTATCAATACTCAATTTAGGTCATGGAAAATTTCTGAGAGGCGAAGGCATCTCAGATAGTTTGAGTTTGGTGCGTGATTATATCTATTTATACTCTTGGAGTAAGGTGTGAAATTACAAGCATAGTCTGATAAAATACACACTATCCAATGATTCTTAGATTTTTTACCAGGAACCTTGAAGAATTCAGTTTCTAGGAGGTTGAATCTGAGTTGAGAGTGATAATGTAGTCATGTGTGTTGGTGTGCTTAGTTAATTTAGAGTTGCATGTAGATGGTGGGAGTGAGTTAAAAATGTGAGTAGTGTGAAGCAGTTTTTTTTTTTTTTTTCATAAGAGTCTGGGGCAACATGCAGTGAAATATATGAGCTGATTGAGAATAATGGTTTTATAATTGAATTGGGTGTCCAACATGTCTAAATGATCTTTCATGTGAAGTACCTCAGTTTCTAACTGAAGGTGATAGTATGTTTTTTTTTTTGTTTTTGTATAATTATCAGCTAATTGTAATTGTAGTTTGATTTTCCTTTCATCCATGCTGGGCAGGTGTAGCCAATGAGAGAGATCCATTTGTAGTATAAATTCATAAACTATTGTGATAATTTCTTTGCTTCCCAAATTTTGTGCCAGTGAGTGTTTTGATGGCACTTATTTTCCTACTTGCTTTTAAGATGTTGTATATGTGGGGTTGAAACTGCGTGAGTGTCATAGGTATATTGTTTTGAATTTTGTTTAGTGGGAGCTTGTTACTAAAGACTAAGGAGAATAGTGACGTAATATATATCTACAGTAATTTTTAATGAATTTTATTTACAAACATGAGAGATTCACTTTAATTAATCTTTAATAAATGTACATGCAATAATTGACTATTTATCAAGAATATATATATATATATATATATATATATATATATATATATATATATATATATATATATATATATATATATATATATATATATATATATATATATATATATATATATATATATATATATATATATATATATATATATATATATATATTTATATCTTTTTGAATGACTCATTGTATCAAGAACTAACACAAAATACTGCAAAGTACAATATTGCCATTCGCAAAGATCGAATGTATAGACAACCTTATATTGATGGCCAAACTGGTAAGTGCCTTGATTGTATCTTTTTCATTTTATTTAAATCATTAAAGTTTTCTTTTTAATGTATCTTAATAGTTTCCTCTTTATAATTATTATTGTGTAAAATCCTATTATTTTTAGGTGTAGCACAAAGGCATTGCAGTTTGTTTTTCAGTGATAAACAAAGGATGCCAGGAATTTTGCAAGGTCAGGTTTACACTTATCCTGCTAGAAGATGGAGATCCAAACATAGATCTTATTTAGCCTCTTTTATGCAGGTTGGTTCAAATTTTATTATAATAGTTTGCTCATCAGATATTGTTATTATCATCATCGTCCTCTTATCCCAGATTGAGGGTGAGATGCGTAGCATACACTGGAACAGAAAAGTAGTAGAAGAAAATCCCGCAAGTCAGAAAGAAAGCCCCCCCCCCCCACTTTACCGTCCTTTATACCACCAAGTGAGAACTCGCCGCAGTCAGAAAAATCCACCCTGATGTTTCATGAGACTGTGATGGACCCTCACTGTTATATCTCGTCAATGTGGGGTTCATCTCCTGGGCAATCTCCTTCAGGCATTCCTTTACTGACTCAATCCACTTTTTCTTCGGTCTCCCAGCCCGTCAATTCCCAGCACACTCACCATTACACATCAACTTAACCAACTGATTATCTTCCATCCTTTCTATATGACCAAACCATCTCCATGTACTCTCGTTTATTCTCTCGTTTACGCATTTCTTCACACCACACTACTCCCTAATGCGTTCATTCCTCATTTTATCAATTCTTCTCACACCTAACACCCCCCTAAGATTGTCCGTCTGAACACTTTGTACCTTAGATCTATACCTCTTATTCCATACAATAGTTTCACTACTATACATTAACACAGGTAACAACTTAACCTCGGGCAATACCCTAGCGCACTCAAGACATAGTCCCTTCATATCAAGGATTTAATTGTACCAGCCACCTTCCTACAATTCACAACTTTCCTACTACCTTCTGCATCATCCGTTCCCTTTTCATCCACCATATATATATATCCTAGATATTTAAACAGATACTTATTCCAGTTGCTCACCATCTAACATGACTTCACACCGCGGACTCTCCTCACTCACTACCATAAAATTACTCTTATCTATATTTACTTTCAAACCCCTCCTTTACACACCCTGCCCAACCTCTTGAACCAATCCTCTCAAACTCCTTTAGATTCACCATACAAAACCAAATCATCTGCATACGATAAGTAGGGCACCCACCACTCTCTTCCATTCTCCATCATTCTAACACCTTCCCCTGCCACCCCCACCTCTAATTCTTTCATAACCCCATCCATATACATATTAAATAAACGGGGAGACATAACACATCCCTGCCTCACTTAGCTATTAATATTAAACTGATCACTTTTGACTACATTTATTCTTACACATGCTTCATTATTGTGATACATACTTTTGATTTCATTCAGAAGCCTACTACCAATACTATATATCACTAACACCTACCACAGAGCTTCCCTATTAATCCTGTCATACGCCTGTTGCAAATCCATAAAACCTAAATACAATTTATTCTTTCTCTCATTTTTTCAATCATTTGTTTCAATGTACCAACATCCTCTACCACTTCTAAATACACCTTGTTCTTCACCAATCAGTCCTCTAATCACTCGACGTGCTCTTTCAACTGAAATACCAGAATATATCTTCCCTACAGCACTCAATAAACTAATTCTCCTATAGTTTCCCTTATCCCCTTTACCCTTATATAAAGGTACTATTACTGCTTTCCTCCAATGTCTTGGAACTATACCCTCCATAAACGCTTTGTTACACAGCTTCCAAATCCATTCATTCCATTCTTGATCATTTCACCAGTATTTCCATCTATGCCTACAGATTTACCATTCATCTTTCTCACCCTACCCATTTCCTCCTCCCTACTAACTACCTCATCCCCAAAATACTATTTCTTATTGTACCATCAAACCCACACATATTCACTATCACCTCTTCATTACTGCCAATGTTATGCAGATTTTCGAAATGTTCCCTCCACACTCTTGTTATATCCATTTCATCAGTTACGAAAGTATCATCAAAATTCTAAGCAGATTCCCCTTATTCTCATTCTTAACTTTCGCGCTTCCTTCCAAAAAAGCTTCCTATTGCCTTGTAAGTTCCCATTCATCCTTCTTCCAAACTATTCATTTACCTCATTTTTCCTCTTATGCATTTAACTTTTAGTATTCCTTTTTTCCTCCTTATATAACTCCAAACATCTCTCTTTTCTTTTGAGACCTCATCATTTTCTTTTGACACATTCAACTACGCCTCTTTTTTACTTTTCATCGCTTTCATCACCTTTATATATGTATTATATAATGTCTTTCGTTTTAAATTTTGAAGAAAGGTGGATTACACATTTTTTCAAAGATTTTTAAAATTACACAATGTGTATGATTTCAGTAATTTTATTTTTTATAACTTATAATAGTGTAGTAGGAAAGTTGTGAATGGCAGGAAGGTGGCTGGTGCAATTAAATCATTGGTGAATGTAAAGGGACTAAGTCTTGAGTGCGCTAGGGTCTTACATGAGGGTATGTTGTTACCTGTGTTATTGTATAGTAGTGAGACTATGGTCTGGAATAAGAAGTATAGATCTAAAGTTCAATGTGTTCAGATGGACAATCTTAGGGGCGTGCTAGGTGTGAGAAGAATTGATAAAATGGGGAATGAACGTATTAGAGAGTTGCGTGGTGTGAAGAAAGGGGTAAACGAGAGAATAAATGAAAGTATGTTGAGATGGTTTGGTCATGTGGAAAGGATGAATAATAGTCGGTTGGTTAAGCGGATGTATAGTGGTGAGTGTGTTGGGACCGGACCGGCTGGGAGACCGAAGAAAAAGTGGATTGAGTCTAAACGAATGTCTGAAGGAGAGAAATGTGAGTTTGGCAGAGGCGAGAATAAAGGTGCATAATAGAAGAGAATGGCGGTGTTTTTGCGAGGGAGTATGGTTGTGGACCACCTGGGCTGGGCGGGATGATAAAACCCCACACCGACGACGCATCATAAAGTATGTCCCGCCCGCGTCCCGCAGCCCAGTGACTCTCTGACCGCACTCCAGCCCCACAACTGACGGCACAAAGGAACGGTAAGGCTGTGGCTTTCTTTTTGATTTTTATCATATTCTTCTACTGCTTTTCTTTTCTGATGCATGTTACGCACCTTACCCCCAGTCTTGGGGAGAAAAAGGTAGATGAAGAAGAAGAAGAATAGTGCTGCTCTAAAATTATTTGATGAATAAGTAGTTTTTATCGGATTTCAATAATTTTTCTTATAAGTGAAATTATTAGATTATTATTAGACGAATAAGTAGTTTCTTCTCTGGATGAAAATTTAAGAACTTATTTTTTTGTCAAACCACTGTATAATGATATTTAATCTGCAATTATTACAGGCAACTAAAACAGAACCAGAAGAGCATACTATTACAACAGTAGAAAATCCTGCAGCTATTATAGCTCCTCCCCCAGTCATTCCTGAAGAAGTCACAATGACAATAGAGAAACAACCAATATTGAAGGTAGCGTGTTTCATAAATGCCTTGTTCTGTTTTATACTTGTGAACAAGTCTTAAAATATTAACAATATGTTTGGCAGATTATATACTTTCCATGTATTTATTTATAATTTGTTCAATACCCTGTTCAAATATTCCAACAGGGTATTGAGCAAATCTTTTTATTAATACTGTTAGTTACGTTTACTATTATTGTAAGTTATTTTTTTAATTTGAAAACATCCTTGAAAAATAGTATTGTTTAAATGATTTAGCCAGTTTTTGGAATTAGTTCTTATGATATTAATTAATAGAGTAAAACATCTCTTTTATTTAAATAATATCCTATAACTTTGGTATGATTCGTGATGAAGGCGGTACTGATTTATGTAAGCATAAATAAATACCTGGTGGGGGGAACTCATTGCTAAAGCTGATGATTTTTGTATGAATTTTGATAAAGGTGGTACCAGTTTATCCAGTCAAAATTAAATACCTAGGAGTAATACATATTGGGGGTGGAGTGTTAAAGGAAAGATAATAAAATATTAAAAATATTAAAATTAAATATTTATCTTTAACATTTAATTATAAATTCTGTGATTTATACATTTATAATAAGGAACAATGGGCATATTTTGAAGAACACCCATTTTGTGAAGAAGATATTGATGAAGATTTTGAGAGTGAAGAAGATTTTGAGGATGAGACCTACAATCGTAAAGGGAATAAAAAAAGAAAAGCTCCTGGTCGGAAGCCTAAAGTAAGCATCAACATAATTTATTCCTTTTTGTAATATATGTTTATAACAGATTTCTTTATAATATTCTTTTTCCTTTTTTTTTAACTTTTCAGCCAAAGCCAAAGAAAAAAGTTGTTCTTAAAGCTCCGGCAAGGTTGTTGCGTTCTATAAAGAAAGACGAAAATGACACTGAAAATAAACCATATGTTTGTGAATGTAAGTAATGCGGCTTTTCTTTTATCTCGGTGTGGAATACTTTTTAATGTTTTTAATTTTCAGTTATTTTAGGAATATGAACTCATTCTCTAACGATTCAAATTAGTATAAAATATATTGTCGCTTGAAAGGCAAAAGGTCATAAACTACAATTTAGTTATTTTACTGTAAAGCAATTTAAAAGAGAAAAAGTAGTTTTATTAATCATCACTATTTTTGAAATACCTTTTGTAAGCGGGCCAACTGGAAATTCAATCCAAGTTTTGTTTTGCTATTTTCTTATTTTTTATATATTTGAAACAATAGTTTAAAATTACGTCGAAAAAGTTTATTTAGTAAAGAAATTATTTCCTTTATTTTTCCTCTCACATGGTTGATTTAAGGGCCAAAAATCATCAGAAAAAGCTGGAGCATATATATTTTTGCTTCATTGGAAAACATATGTTTTAGTGGAACTGAAAACCTAATTTTACCTAACTGTCACTTAGGACCTTTTGCCTTTCAAGCAACGATATGTAGATATAATGTTTCTTTCTCATTTTTTTTAAATTTTTTATTTAATTGTAGCCCATTAGGCTTGTTGGTTTAATTAGATTCCTTTTGTTTTATTTATTTTTTGAACATATTTGATTTAACTCAATTTAATATACTGTATTTAATGTGAATAGGATCACTTGAAGATAATTTTTTTACAATTTATTTTTCAGTATGTGGCATGCGATACAAAACACGGCCAGGTCTTACTTATCATTATGCTCATTCTCATAGGGATGAGGACGATTCTGAAACCTCTAATAAACAAGCAATTGCAACTCCTACGAAACCTATTGCGCCCGTTGAACAACAACAAATGGTCAAATCCGAAGGCCTGCCTTTGCCGCACATTCCGATGCAACAAATGCCTTCTCCAAAACCTTGGCCTGAAAGTAATGGCATACCTCAACCCGGAGCAAATAATAGACGACCCCCTGTCCCAGTCAATGTACGAGAACCTGTTCCCCTTCCTCCTGTAACTCCTGCAATGGTGATTCCTCCAGCTCCTGTTATTCCTCCTGTTTTGAATGAACCAGTTCCCCTTATAGAGAAGAGTGACGGAATTGTAAAAAAGACAATTAATCCTTCTCCATATTGCGATTTTTGCCTTGGTGATTCGAACCAGAATAAAAAGACTGGATTGTCAGAGCAGCTTGTCTCTTGTGCCGATTGTGGACGCTCTGGTAAAATTTACTTTATAATTGACCCGTTGAATGCAAAAGCGGTGCAAGTCCAAAAAATTTATATTAAGCAAATTTAGGTTAAAGTTTACATTTTGCATTATATTTAGTCTATAACTGTTGCACACACGCTACCATATCTTGAGAAATAATTGAGGTAGTAGACTTACACAAGTTTGGCACAAAACAGATTAAAGGGAGAGCTATCCATTGGTGATGAAAATTCATCATTATCATGCCACATTCACCGGAAATAGAATAGTAGTAGAAGAATATGACGCAAGTCGAAAAGAAAGCCCGGCTAC
Source organism: Trachelipus rathkii (assembly GCA_015478945.1). Classification (NCBI taxonomy): domain Eukaryota; kingdom Metazoa; phylum Arthropoda; class Malacostraca; order Isopoda; family Trachelipodidae; genus Trachelipus; species Trachelipus rathkii. The sequence goes on from JABUQX010010654.1 coordinate 71,019, forward strand.
CGCCCCTTTTATACCCTTTAGTGAGAACTCACCGCAGTCAGAAAAATCCAGTGAAAGTTCAATTTGTACATAAATTGACTTACACCACTCTTGCATTCAACGGATCAATTAGTTATCCATAATTTTTAATAACCTTTCTGTACAAATACGATTTTTCACTTTTTTTCATTAAATACATATTTCAATTTTTAGGTCACCCATCCTGCCTGCAGTTCACGGACAACATGATGAAGAGTGTTCTTCGATATCGCTGGCAGTGTATCGAATGTAAAACTTGCACACTATGTGGCACATCAGAGAATGACGTAGGCTATATATATATATATATATATATATATATATATATATATATATATATATATATATATATATATATATATATATATATATATAAATATATATATATATATATATATATATATATATATATATATGTGGGTGTGTGGTCTTGTCCATTATCCCTGTCCCATGAAGCTGGTCAATTTTTTTTTTCCATAGTTACGTTATTAAACGATGTAGAACGGCGCGCGCATGATGTAGAAGAGTTTGAACTATTTTCATATATTTATATTACTTGTTGTTTATTGAAACAATGGAAGGTGAAATAAATTATATAATTATATAAGTTTGCCAGTTTGTGCATGTGTTACGTTCGTAAGGTTATTTTTAAGTTATAAGGGAAGCATAGATTTTAACTTTTTTTTTTTAAATATTTAAAGGTGTGAAGCTGTTTTATTACAATACAGATTTATTTTGACTCAGTACAGTTTTATTTTGATTTTTGTCAAATGTGTTCGATCCACGCCAACTGATGACATTGACATGGATTAAAAACACACACACACACACACACACACACACACACACACACACACATTATTCACATACACAAACATACATACACACACAAATACAGGACATATGTGTCTATTCTTCTTCTATATGGAGTGAAAGTGAAGTATATATATATATATATATATACGGTATATATATATATATTGTTACGTTGGACGGAAGAATCATCAGAAGGCTGAATCAGTAATACAACTTTGGTCAGCGGTCAAAATCTTGCTAACAATCGAGAGGAAAATTATTAAAACTACAAAGGCACAAATTGATATAAAAGAAATCAGTGGTACTTCGTTAACAAATGTGAAAGGATTCTGTAAACTGTTTTGGAATTTTGACCTGAGCTTGGCAGCTTTTATACGGAAGAATTGAAAAACTTCTTGAAGCGAAATGGCGGCTGATGTTCTAACGAAGAAAACGGAATTTTCAGATCACGTGACGAGGAAGACGACAATACTGAAAAAGTAGAAAGTGGAACGAGACATGGCTCCCCTCCCGAACAGCGGAGCTCGAGAGGGATTAAGGTGAAAAGCGAACCCTGGACGTAATGCTCGTCCATAACGCGATGTGGGACGAGGTGGACAAGACGGCAAGGCTGCAGTCGGAATCGGTCTGGGAGTCGGGGAGGAATCGGTATTACAGGATGCAGAGGTAAGTTGCATTGAACAGGGATGCTGGGTGGAAGTGGTAGAGGCTGCTGGCGTTTGAGAGGCTGCTGAGGAGCAAGCAGAGGGCTGCTGAGGAGTTGCCAGAGGGCTGCTGAGGAGCTGTGGAGCGATGTGTGTGAGCTGTGGGTGTGGAGCGGACAGCCGGAGTGGAGTGGTGCTGTGTTGAGCGACAGCTGGAGCTATGGATGGAGCGTGGTGCGAGTGAGCGGCACCTTGGGCACGCCGGTGGCGCGGGCAGTGAGAGGACAGCTGGCCTGGCGGTTGCCGTGCGTGATGGTGCCGGTCTTGTCGCAGCGTAAGCCGTACGTAGAACGTCAGCCGGCACGGCGAATGGAACGCAGCTGCAGAGCGACAGCCGGAGCTATGAATGGAGCGTAAGCTGTGCGTTGAGCGACAGCCGGAGCTTGAGGTGAGGCCGGAGGCAGTGGATTTTTCGTATACACATAATGTTGTTAGGCGGAATTGAAGGTGCAGTTGAGACGCAGGTTTGTCCATTTAGATCGATTTTTTTTATTTATTTATATATATAGCTTGTTTACGTTAGGTTTTTCCCTGTCTGGAGCAGGTGATTGCGTTAAGTCGTTGACGTTATCGATGTTTGCAGCGTCAGGAGGGGACATGATTTATAAATGTTAATAAATGCGATTGTAAAAAAAATTTTTGAAAACAATATTACGAGATCAAAAAAATTGTGCCTAAGATGCGATTTGCACACGCTAAATATTATACAAATAATGGTCAGAGACCAAATAACACACTAAATACTACAAAAAGGTATATAAAGGATGATAAAAAATATATAGTAGCCGCTTGTACGGGCTAAAATGGTTAAAAAATAATTGATTTAAAAGTGAAAAGACAGGATTTCGACCTGTTAAAATTTTCAAAATTGTATGGTAAAATAAATATTTTTTTTTTTTTATAAAGGAGACGCGTCTGCTTGAGGATGTGGATCCGGTTGAGACGAGAGAGAGTCGAAGTAGGTGTAGGAATGCTGGGATATGTGACGACGTCAGCACTCACTCCAGGTCAACACTGTTACGTTGAGCGTAACGGAAGAATCATCAGAAGGCTGAATCAGTAATACAATTTTGGTCAGCGGTCAAAATCTTGCAAACAATCGAAAGAAAAATGTTGTACGAAAACTACAAAGGCACAAATTGATATAAAAGAAATCAGTGGTACTTCGTTAACAAATGTGAAAGGATTCTGTAAACTGTTTTTGAATAATGCACTGAGCTTGGCAGCTTTTATACGGAAGAATTGAAAAACTTCTTGAAGCGAAATGGCGGCTGATGTTCTAACGAAGAAAACGGAATTTTCAGATCACGTGACGAGGAAGACGACAATACTGAAAAAGTAGAAAGTGGAAAGAGACAATAGTATATATATATATATATATATATATATATATATATATAGTATATATATATATATATATATATATATATATATATATTTATAGGTGAGAGTGTGGTGAGAAAAAATATATATATATATATATATATATATATATATATATATATATATATATATATATATATATATATATATATATATATATATATATATATATATATATATATATACATATATATATATTATATATATATATATATTACTCAATCATGGAATTTTTTAGTAATTATCTCAAAAGATTTTTTCATTAATAATACTGTACATCTTAACTTTTTTGAAAAAATTGTATGAGCTTGTAGGGTTGAGCCACCTTCCTGCAATTCCCAACTTTCCTACTACACCCTGCTTCATCCGTTCCCTTTTCATTCAACATATATCCTAAATATTTAAAGTTTTAAACTCAAACACTTGCTCCATCTGTTCACCATCTAATATAACTTCACACCGAGGACTGTCCTCACTCACAACCATAGCCTTACTCTTATCTACGTTTACTTTCAAACCCTTCCTTTTATACACCCTGCCAAATCTCTTTTGTGGCTTAAAACTATAAATTTTTTTTCCTAATGATTGTTAATACATTGATTTGCTTTCCTCAGGATCAACTCTTGTTTTGTGACGATTGTGACAGAGGATATCATCTCTATTGTCTCACTCCCCCACTTTCAGAACCCCCAGAAGGAGAATGGTCCTGTTATTTATGCATTAAAGAATTTCACAACAATAAGTAAAATACTTTTTTTTTTTGTATACCGATATTTACTCCATTTATTCCAGTATATATATATATATATAGATATATATATGTTATATATATATATATATATATATATATATCTCTCGATAGTATAGTTATTATATATATATATATATATATATATATATATATATATATATATATATATATATATATATATATATATATATATATATATATATATATATATATCCCTGTATATACATATCCCTCAAGAAGCTCCTTGTTGTGGAGAGAGGTGAGTCATAGGCACAATTTTGTCTATTTAGCTTCCATCCTATAATTATATATATATATATATATATATATATATATATATATATATATATATATATATATATATATATATATATATATATATATATATATATATATATATATATATATATATATATATATATATATATATATATATATATATATATATATCACTTCTTTATTTCTTCTTTGGTTTTAATTTGGCCGAATTTTGATATTTTTCTATTTTCAATAACGTACATAGTGATGCAGATGCATATAAGCAATTCTCATAGGGACTCCATATTTCTTTCTCTCTGAGTTTATTTTATTTAATATACAAGATTTTGCAGAGTTATTTTTTTATTGCATTTAATTATACGTTTCATGAAGTAACTATCCTTGCCCACTGGCATTGCAACACTCTACCTACCACTATTTCCAAGTGAGGAACCTGAATTGTTGTCTTGGAAGTGTAGTAAATAGTATAATTCACGCTAGATTTGGTATAGAAGTCTTTGGAGTAAATATTTTTAATTTATTTAAGAGTGAAAAAAAAGACATTTGAGAAACTGTAGTTAAAAAGGAATAAGTTCAATTTTCTCTGTGACTTCTTTATTCACAGACATCTGATTTCTTCTTAGCCAGATGAGTCATTACTCACATCTAGAAATATTTCACCAGATAAACCTAGGCATCTTACAGTCTTGACGTAAAAGTTGATACCTTTTTACCTAGCCGTAAAATAGCTGTAGGTTTTTATATGTATTCAGAATTTTAAAACAATAAAATGCTTAAAGGAACCAGTTTTGGAAAAATATATTATTAAATATAAAAGAAATTGTCATCTAAAACCTAAATTAGGTTTATTTTGACTATATATATATATATATATATATATATATATATATATATATATATATATATATATATATATATATATATATATATATATATATATATATATATATACATATATATATATATAAAAAAATTTATATTATATATATATATATATATATATATATAAGATTATTTATATATATATATATATATATATATATATATATATATATATATATATATATATATAAGGTATAAAAATTTTTATAGTAACTTAAAATTGTTTTTAAAGGAAATGACTGGCAATCATTTTCTCAAGTTTATTTTAATCATAATTTCAATTGACAATAGTAATAATTTTTATTATGTTCATTTCTTCATTGAGCATTTTGAAAAACAAGGGGGAAATTTATTCCTTCACAATCTTGCCCGTTCAGCACATTGTTTGGTTATTTTATCCTGTATACATTTCTGACTTTGGACAAGTTTTTTCATCGTAACATTTGAATAACATATTTCCAAGATATCATTCCATATTTTCTGTTGCCTCTACACACCTACTTCAATCCAGTACAACCTCTTTATTTTCATTTTAAATACGTATCCACAGTTACGTAGCATTATTTGCAGAAAATAAATTATGACAATCGTCTTAATATTTTTTGTTTTTCTTTTCTCTTTATACATTCATATATATATATATATATATATATATATATATATATATATATATATATATATATATATATATATATATATATATATATATATATATATATATATATATATATATATATATATATATATATATATATAAAGGAGCCACCATATAATATACAAAGTTAACCAACAGACAAAATAGTTTTATCCATTGTGCTTACTGATTTATTATTATTATTATTATTATTATTATTATTATTATTATTATTATTATTATTATTATTATTATTATTATTATTATTATTATTATTATATATATATATATATATACATATATATATTATTATTATTATATATATTATTATTATTATTATATATATATTATTACATATTATATTATATATATTATTATTATTATTATTATTATTAATATAAATATATATATTATATATATATATTATTATTATTATTATGATATTATTATTATTAGAAGGATATATATATATATATATATATTATATTATTACATATTACATATATATTTATTATTATTTATTTATGGAAAATACATTAGCTTATTTGTTAAATAAGTCTCACTAGAGGATTTCCTAGAATTATAATTACCTTTATTTATATATATATATTATATATATATATATATATATATATATATTATTATTATTATTATTTACATATATATATTATTATATATATATATATATATATATATATATATATATATATATATATTAGAGGTGAACTTGATATCCGCATCATTTTCAATATTTCCACCTGCATCCGCATCTGCAGATACTAATTCTGATTTTATAGATATGAAATATCTGTTCCCAGGAATGAGAGTCCAAAACCCAAATTTACAACTTGTCAAATAATTATTAAAGTTTAAATATTATATCGACCACAAAATAGGAAATTAAATTAATTAAATAGAATTAAAATTTATAAAGTAGCCTTTAATTTTTTTAAAGTAAGAAATAAAAAATATATATATATAAAAATAAACAATGAAATAGTTTTAAAATGACGAATAAAATGCTTTTAACTTCATTTCTTCATATATAGAATTACAGAATGGTAGATTATGAATTCATCACCAGTTCCATGTTTTTGGTGGGATGCATAAGTATTGGGTCCACTTACCCCTCCCTGGTACTACAAATACCGGAAATCGAAGCGTAATTCATTTGATATATTCTTGTTTCCTCTATTTCTATTAATTTTTTTTTTTTTTTAGCGATCGCCACTGTTCCCGGGCAGGGCCCTAATTGAGGAGAGGTTGTAAAATATTAACGAAAATAAAAAAAAATGAAGACGTATGCAGCCCTACTTATCGCAGATTTCTGATTCGGATGGTGAGGACAGACGAAAGCTTTAAAGTGAAGGAGATAAAATTCGGTAGGAAGTTCAGGTTGTTGGGGAAGAGAAATCCACAGAATAAAGGTGATTGGGATAAAGGAAACTACAGCGAAGAAGCCTAAGGGTTGGAAATATTCATACAAAATTCATGTGCAGACATTGCATCTCTTGTGCCACGAGGACGTCGTAAAGGTGATGGCAATCGAGTGGTCAGTTCTCATTAGCACATGCCGCTGTAGTATTTATAGTAATGAGTTGAAACACCAACTTCGGGTCATAATGGCAAAACTTTAAGTGAATTGGAAAGTAAGGAGGTTTCTAACCCCTTATGACCTTTGACTCGACCCTATCCAAAAATGGATAAAACCTGAGCCCCATCCCCTAGATATGAAAGCATTACTACATGCAGGGGCGGAAGATATCTTTACATAGTTGGAATAAATGAGAAGAGGGTAAAACTCTTGCTTTGAGGCCGCCCAAGCAACCGTTTTGGTTTGAAATAATGTTTCCAAAACATTTTTTTAAAGATATTTATATTTTCAACAGGAGAGACTGGGGAACATAAAAAGAGATGGAAAAAATTTAAAGGTGTCTTTGAGAGGGAGATTGGTAGAAGTTGAAGTTTTTAAATGAAAGTTGAAGTTCACAAGGTTGAGACGACCCCACCGGAAAATTCTATCCAGATCAGCGAGAATAGAATCAGAAAGATTCAGTCGAAAGGCAACTCAATATGCAAAGGAGGGAGCAGAATTTTGAAATTAGAAGAATGGAGTGTCGAGTCATCAGCATATGAAAGGAAATGACTAGATGAGCAGCTGAGAAGATTGTTAAAGATGGAATGGAATAGAGTAGGAGATAAGACAAGAGTCTTGAAGAACACTAATTGACAGGGAAAAAAGAAGTAGGCACCCCACCAACAATAGCCCATATGGAGCAATGTGAAAGAAACACAGGAGGAAGGTTTGGAGAACAGTGATGCATGCTATACCCGGTCAAATGACTTGGATATGTCAAGCGCCACCACAAAGGATTTCCAAAAAGTAAGGGCAGAAGAACATAAATCTGTGAGATAGGATAGTATATCTCCAGTATTCCTCGAGCGCCGTAAGCCAGAAGGGAAATGCTATGTTAGATGATTCAAGAAATGAGTGTTGTGAATGATTTTAAAGATGTTAGAATACAAGTAGAGCTATAGGGCGATAGTTAGAAGGAATAATGCTTCTTCCTTTGTTCCGAATAAGATGGATTTATTGACGTTTCCAAAACTGAGGTACAGTGCTAATATTGTAATATTGAGGCAGAGACTACAATTGAACAAGCTCAGAAGCAAAAAATTCCTCAAAATTCGGTGACAAAATCTGGGACGTTTGCCTTCCTAACGTTTATAGATTCAGAATCTCATAGACCTAATCAAAAGTAATCACAGGTAAGGCATAGGTCACCAGTAAGAAGGAGCATGATTGCCGGAGTCGTCCAGGGTTGAGCTAGAGGAAAACAGGAGATTAAAAAGATTAGTATTTTCAGTTCGAGAATTATTAACATCCATCAGAGCGAATAAGAAGAGGAAAGGTTGATTTGCAAAAGTTTGTAAGAGATGTTTTGTTAATAGTCCATAAAGATTTGTCAGTAGGAGAACCAAGGAGTTGCGCATATTTTCGCTTAATGAATGCGGCTTATGCTGAAGCTCATTTTCATGAATATAATTAGCAAGTTGAGTATGAACCATTTTCTTAAGAATATACAACTTTGGTGTGAGAACTTGCACACGATCGAATCATAGTTTTAAAGAGAGAAACATTTAGATGAAGTAGCAATGAACCTACTCATCTCATCAGCGAATACAACCCCTCCCTTATGGGAAGAAGCAGAAATGTCTGAGGACAAAGCAGTTACTCCAGTGATAGTTAACGTAGTAGCAACTATGAAAAAAGCTGTGAACACTATTGTTCCTATGAAAGTTGCTGTGAGAGAAAGTATTAAAATTATGGATAAAAATTTGTTGTCTGATTTGCCTGTCGCAGTGCGTAAATAGTTTGCAAATATATCAATAATAGATATATATGATTATATAATAAAATAATATAATAATATATATATAATGATATATATAATTATATATATATATATATATATATATAATATATATAAATAATATATAATATATTATATAATATATATATAATTTAATTTATTAATTATATATTAATATAATATTTAAATATATCACCAGAAATCACTTTTATCTTATATTATAGATATATATATATTATCATATTAGAATATATTAATTATATATATATAATAGATTTATATATATAGATTATATATATATATTAGCGCAAATATTCTAATGATAACTCATAGAATCATTATTTCTTATTGACAATATTAATATAATATAATATAATATATTAATATATTTATATATAATAAAATATTTATATATTATAGACAATTATCATCTAATTAATTGATTAATTAATATATATATATATATATAAATATATATATATATATATATATTATTATAACTATATGTATACCCATATATAATATAGTTTACATGCAATATATAAAGTTATGTAGATTTATAAATATATATTATATATATACTTATATATATAATAATATGTCAGCCTCCGAAACATATGCATGTAACTAATAACATTTAAAAGTTCACGCACTATATTTAACATTTTATTTCAGAACATTTCTCCTTTTAATTGAAAAATCCCAAAAATAGAATTCTAAAAATTATAAAATCAGGCTTAATACAAAAAACTTGAAAAGAATATTTACCTTTTTTGAGAATGCCGAGAACTCCGAGTACACCGTTTGAGCACACAAGGCCAAACGTTTAATATTTTCAGATTTGAACTTGACAGAAATCCCCGTAAACAAAACTGCAAAGTCGGGTTTCTCGGCCTACCCGGGGACGACGGGAAGTCCCCCTCTGTCCCCCGTCGCACAACAACATTGTTGGAGACACTGTTACCAAAATAACATTTTCCAATATCGAAAATATTGATAAAACCTTTACCAAATTCTTGTCTCGGAAGTAATGTAGATTTCAAGTCATCACACCGACCGCTTGCCACATCTAAGATTATACTAGTATTTAGGTGTTAAATAAATATTGAATAAAATATTTAAGTTCATTACATGAAAATTGCTTTAAATCAAAATGTATTTTTTTCCTGTGCGTTATATTTTTGTTAATGCATAATGCTTTCGGGGCTGCCAATATATATATATAATAATATATATATATTATTATATATAATATAGAATATATTATAAATAATTATTATATTATAGCATATTTTACTTTTTGCTATACTTCATGGCCTGCTGGCTGACTGTTTACGCCGCACTCATGGTGAATCTTGCCGTTGCTGATCGGAATGGCTCTGTGGCTGTATTTATAATTTAATAATATATACTATAAATATATTTATATCTATATATATATATTATATATATTTCATGATTACACCTTAGACGCTTCTGTATAGATATATATAGGTTAGTTAGGTATAGCTAGGTAAGTTAGTAGTAACTTTAAACCAACCTAACCAACCACTATAACCAAAGAAAATTTCCAGAGGGGCCCAAAGCATAACCATAATATTATATATATTATAAATATAATATATATATTTAAATAATATATATTATAATTATATATAGTAGATTATAATTATTATTATATATTTATAATATATATATTATTATATATTAGTGTGGAGTGGAAAAAGTCAATATGTTTCGGACGGGACCCTTCAAAGACGTGTATGAGGTAGTAACAATTCTTGTTAAAATATTTATTACGACTTCTATCTTGAGATATTCAACATTGGGCTTAAATTTGAAATTTTTAATTTTTTATATAATTTTTTACAAATTTTTTTAAGTACCTGAAACAAAAAAAAACCGGAGGTAGTCCTATAATAAGGCCTTAAATAAAGACAGGATTTTTTAAATATTTTTAGGCGGTGTTTTTGTGCACATGAGGCTTAAACTTATCCAAAATATTGGCAAAATTCATATTTTTAACGTTTGTTAATAAATTCTTATTCCTATTATAATGTAAAACAGTTTATATAGCTTTCGTTAATCAAATTTGCATTGTGCAACTCTTCGCTAGTTCATATTAAACAACTCACCAATGGAGTGGGAAATTCGAATCCACCATTGCCCTCCCAACCACCCAAACCGAGAGCATGTATATACTCTTTAAAGTGCAACAAAGTAAATTGTTTCTTGTGTCATATATGACATATTTCTATCAAGCATTCTATATTTGATTAAACTTCCTCTTTTCTTTTGATCACAGACCAATTTTGAGGAAGCAGTATTTGACGTCTTTCACCTCTTGATGGGATGGGAGTTGCAACAAAAGCAGATCAGAGCTATGTTTACACTCTCGGTTTCCTAACCTTTGCAAATCTGATTTGTCAATTGACTTGTGAGAGAGGTCTCGTCACTCCAATTCAAACAATCAATCACATACTTATGCTCCAAAATTTATTTTCGGGATTTCAAACGTCGATAGGTTTACTGGCTTTTTCTAGATCGGAGCTTGTGATAGTCTTAAAGCCAGTTTTCTTATATCTCTCTTATCACCAACATATAGCTATCAGCATGTTTTCATTGGAGCAAAGTATAAATATGTTTACCATGATATTACTGCTCACAGAAGGTAGTGCAACTCTTTATGTTCCCACAATTTTTGAGCTTCATTATAAGCTTTTGGATTACACTTGATCATGAACCAGCTAGGTGCTCACGATGAAGGTTGCCAACTTTTTTAATGTTTGCGTGAGTTTGTGCTACGTATAATCTAAAAATTATATCGAGCTTAGTCAACCATCTGATGGAGAGCTGCCTGACGGGTTTTCTAATTTTGGAGATATTTTCCCACTCTAACAGCTTTCCAAATATCATAAAGGTATTTGGTCTACTCAAATCCTTTTTCATCACCACGATCATTATTCGAGTAATAACTCTTATGGGCTAAACTAAACTATTTCAGCTAGACAGTTGCCAACTTTGACCGACAGGTCCAACAAATCCTTGGTCGCTTAATCCATCTAGCTCTCCACTTTTGCCGCAATGGAAGGTGCAGTTTTGTATGCGAATGGCAAATAACCACTGCAGAGGGCGACCAGTTCTTTCTAGCGACGAATTAACACCATTATATTTCCTGTTTGTAGGCATCCATCATAACCAATGCAAACTATTTCCGACATTAGATTGTGCTCAGAAAAGTAATCGACGATAGATTTAGCAATATCAATGGCTTTCCCAGACAATGGAATTGTGTAACCGATCTCGTTTAGCTCCTCTATGAAAAATGTGATCTTTTTAACATTTTCTGTGCATTTTCCCATCGCTGTCTTGTGAATACGAAGTTCCGTCAATTCTTTACGTCAAGATAATCCTGATTTCTAACCTTTGTCCATTTAAAACGTCAATCCGTATATTATTCGCCGTGTCTTACTGTCCCGTCTACAACAAGTCATTATATAAACATTAATCTAAAGAATAGGGACTGTACATCGAAATTAGCCACATAGCAATCGCTGCGCGATCAGGTACGCCATAACTATCACATACTCGGGAAAACGATGTTTTTTTAGCCTAGTTGATATTTATGTATAGCTGAGGAAGGCCGAGATGTTCTCTAAAAATCAGCTCCAAATCTTCTGAACACAACCATTTCTGAATGGAGTTTAGTCCATAGCGTCCTCAATTGTCGCTATGCAATAAATTTCATATTCTTCACAACGTTTCTTACACGATTCTTTCTCTATCATTTCCTTGTATTTATTTTTATTTGTGAGTAAGAATGGCGGACTCATGCATGCTTTCCGAACATCTTTATTCAGTTGATAATTCATCTTCAATGAAGACTTCCTTATATAAATATACTTTAAATACAAAGTTGAAATCTTTTATATATAAATCGTATCAATAGTATGCCCTAAATCATTGTTAAGTCGCTAGTTTTATTTTTTTTTTGAAACTCTTAATCTTGTCCGTTTGTATATTTTGTTGATTGTTTGAAGTATACAACTTCTTTTTTAATTAAATCTGTAATAGTTTAGAGTTATGCATGGATCGAAGCATGCACAAATAACTAAACTTTCAACAATTGGATCTTCTAAACATTTGTTAAGTTTTCGCATTTTGCATAAATTTTTCTTTACAATCTTTCTGGATTTTATTAATGAAGGTCCACGTGTAGGAAAGCAAAGACGAACCATACCTTGCCATTACTAGATAGGTGAGTAAATCCTGTCACGAGTCTTTAGGGAACGCAAAACGCAGTGTTAACACACAAAAGCACATAACCACACAGTACGTGTAACACTGAATACAGTAAACGTTATATGGCTGGCCAACGTTTAGATTGTTGTCCCCAACTAAACCTCTCTGTCAAAAACGCTAATGCATTCAAAGGGCCATTCAAACTTCCGTGTTGTCTGTCTCCCCAGTCAACGCTCCAATGAAGCCGCTGCAAGATTCACCACTGCACTTGCTTACTTCACCTACACAAAAGTTTCATATCCTTCTATTTTTGAACAAAACTATTTATAGCTTGGATATTGATTATAAGAACGTGATGGTACATACATGCTATTTTAAATATAGATTATATAAATTAATTTAAAATACGTGAAATTTTCGGACTAATTTCGAATTTTGCCTAATGCGCAGACTAAACACGCCTAATATTTTTAAAAAAATACTTGTTCTATTAAGGCCCTTGTGAACTTAACTACCCCTCAGGTTTTTTTTTCAAATACTTAAAATTTTTGTAAAAAGTTTAATAGAATTCCAAATGGATTTAACTTTCGCCAAGCCATATTCAAATGAAGCGTAGAATAAATATTTTAAAGATATTGTTCCTAGTCTCTACTACAGTATTGAAGGGTACCCGTTTCCGAAAAAAAACAATATTGACTTTTTCACTCCACGAAAGATATACTAAAATATATAATTATTAATTTATAATACTATTATTATATATATATATATATAGAATAATATTATTATATATATTAATATATATAATATATTATTTATATAATAATATTATATAATATTATTAAAAATCAGATCGAATTCCAGGGGGCAAGTGCCCTCTGCCCCCTTGTATACGCCCAATGTTTATAGCACCAAAGTAAAATTTGATATATTATATAATATTATATATATATATATATATAATAATATATAATATATAGTATATAAAATAGTATAAATAATATATATATTATATTATAATATATGGTATTTATAAGTTGACTCAGGAGCAAAATCAATAATTTAATGTACATTTTTTAAAATTTAGGGTAAATACATAAATTTTTGTCGTAACCGACCATCAACTAACCTAAAACTAACCTAATCCTAACCATAACCTAACCTTACCTACAACCCTAACCTAACCACCTAAATTAACCTACCTAATATTACGGAGTCAACCACTTATAATTCCGATTATATAATTAAATAATTTATATATATATTACCGAATAATATACATATTATATATATATAATATTATATATATACTATATAATATATTAAATAATAATATATATATAATATATATATATTATATTTATAGATTATATTATATATATATTATATATTATATACTAAATTATATATATAATATTATATCATATAAATATATAATATATATATATATATATATTATATATATAAATAATATATATATATATATATATATATGCCAGCATTCCGAAGAGGCCATGATGTAACTAGAAAACTAGAACATAAAGGAAAATAATAATTATTTTGTTTCATCAAGCAATTTCATCGATAAAACTTAATTTTTTTATTTATTCTAATATTTATAATAATCCTTAATATTAGTTTAATCTAACTCAGCTTACGCTGTGAATGACCTTTATCCTCATTAGTTCACGAGAGAAGATTACCAAATATTATTTATTTTTACGCTTTGGAAAAATGTTATTTTTTCTTTTTACATCCTTTTTAGGGCGAGCTGACGGAGGACAGAGGGGGCGAAGCCTCCCCGTCGCTCCCCCGGTAGTCCGAGACCGACTCCTGCCATCTTTAAGGTTTACCCGTTGGGGTTTTTCTTAGTTAAAAAGCACAATGTTGGGAACTGGCGCGTTCTTCGGTAACGCGAGTCCTTGCGTATTTCTCAAAAACGGCTTATCATACAGCTTTCCATCAGTTGTTCAAGTTTAAATTTGTGTTGCAAGTCTTGTATGAGTAGGTTTGTTTAAAAAAACATTTGATGAAAATATCGCCCCCTGAGTAAGAAAAGTGTTGGGTTATTGGTCTTCTGGAGAGTTGGGTGAGTCAGCGTGGCCTCGGGATTTGCTGACAAGAGAGATAGATATAGAATAAGAATATAAGAAAGAGAGAAGAGAGAATTTTGATAGATAAGAAAATATATATATGAGATATATATGAGAAGATATATAAATATATTTAACGCCGCGGGGCGCAGAGGATATGCGTCCGCCGCTCAGACAAGAGGACGGGTGCATTCCGCCCCTTAGCGTGGTAATCACGGGGCAAAAGGAAAACTCGACTGCGAACACGGTGGAGCGCGGGTCGCAAGAGCCGGCGTCAAAGGTCGGCCGGGTCCCCGGTGGAACCCCGCGAGGGAATAAGCACGGGAAAGGGGAGAGATAGAATAAGATCAGAGATGATAGAGAGAATGAGTAGAATGAAGAGAGAAGAGAGAGATTAAAAGAGATAATAAGAAGAGATCTTAATAGCAGGAGAATGTCATTGAGGGACGAGGCCGGACGCACGGGCAGGGGCCGAGAGTTCCTGACACCGGGGAAAGGCGACAGACATGCGAGGGGACCGATTGGAAGACGAAACCCATGCAACGTGGGTGCAGAAGCAGATGGGGAAGATAAGCTGGGTTAAGAGCACCCACCCCGAAAAAGGGGCGGGGTCGAGAGGCAAAGGGTAGCAAAAGAACCGGAAGGCAAGGCAAAGGAGCGAGGGAGCGACGCGGGAAGAGAGGGAAGTGGTCGGCGGATAGAGTAACGGAGGGCCATCAAAGTGAAAGTATAGCGTGATGAAGCCACAGAGGGGCACTAATGAGTGATAGGGAGTGTGGAGAAGTCAGAAATTAGCCAGGGGAATAAAGGACAAGCCAACACCGGGAGACCACACGGGGAAGTGCTAAGAAAGCAGGAGAGCGCAGTCAATCGTGGAACCCCAGAGGGGAAGTGGAATTAATTGAGAAAAAGCGCGACGTCGGAAGTAGGCGAAAAAAGCTGATAAAGAACTGAAGCAGCCTAAGGAAAAGCGGTGGGGTTAATAACGGGGCGGAAAAAAAAAACAGAGTTGGGGACTAAAAGCGTTAAAATAAGGTAGGAAACAGGGGTAAAATGTGAAGCATGACGAGACGGAAGAGAAAAGTAGAAAAGAGAAACAATGAACGGGGGGAAAGAGAGCCAAACCCGGTGGCAGTGAGAAACCGGGGAAAAGTGGGAAAAAGAAACTTGCAGTAGTGAGGCAAGGCCGGAAGGAATATGAGTGGGAATAAGGGAACAAGGAGCTAAAAAAAAAAAAAGGGAAGGAAGACCCAAAAGCCGGGCATGACCGTGGAGGTGCTGTGCGCGTGGTGTCAATATACGAAGAGTTGAGAGGGGAAAGAATAAAAAGGGAGCAAAGGCGGCCGAGCGGGTTGAAAGAAAGAAGAAAAATAAGGAAGAGGGAGTGAAAGAAACAAGGCGGCGAAATGTGGCAAAAGGATGCAAGGACAAGGGAAAACAGAAAAAAAGAGGGGAGTAAGGAGCAGAGAGCAATGACGCACCAAGCGAAGAGAGTGCGAGAAAGCGAAGCTGCTGGAGAGGGAACAGTAAACTGTGCGTCACCGCGGCAAGAGACGTGGTGAATCGCTGGCCCGAGAACCGAGTGAGGACAGAGAGATATAAAGGGAGAGGTTGAAAAAACAAGGAGAGTAAAAAAAGAAAAGGAGGAAGAAGATATAAAGACGGTAAAACAGGTAGCACACAAAACATGCCGAGCGGGAAAGGAAGGAGAGAAGGCAATGTCGCAAGTAAGGATAGAGAGGGAGGGATGAGAAATGTAGGGAAGGGGAGAGATAGAAGAGGAGAGTGAAAAGAGAGTGAGAGGAGATATGGAGATGGTGTATAGATTAGAGGGAGACAGTAATTGAGATAGTGAGAGAGGGTGGACAGTGGCGGAAGGACAGAATATATAGCAGGGAGAGAACCTAAGGACGAAGAGGGGTATCATACAAGACCCAGAGGAGGCAAAGGAGCCTGAACAAAAAGACGGAGGCGCAGTGAGTCAGGCAGCGAGGCGCGACAGACGCAGAAGCAAGGAGGACGAACACAGGGACAGGGAACCAAGCGGGCAGAAGAGAAGTATGGGAACACAAATACAACGGAAATAACCGACGACCGCCAAAACGGAGAGAGGAAAGAAGTGAGAAAAAAGGTAAGAAGAAGTAATGCAGAGAGTGAAAACCAGAGGAGTGGCTGCGTAATGAGGTAAGCGAAAGGAGGTACAGGGAGGAAAGTTAGCAAGAGAGAACCGGACACACAAAGAAACAACACACACAAACCACACACACACACACCACACACACAAAGAAGAGAGTAGATTATAAGAGATAGGTATATATAGAAGTAGAATATAAAGATTGATAGTAGAAATATGAGGGCACCAGACGAACCGCGTGGGCCGTCAGAAAAAAGAGAATAAGAAGAATAAGAAAGAAGAAGATAAAATAAGGAGAAAGATACTGAAGGAGAGAAAGATAAAGAAGCAAAGTTTAGGGGTTGTAGAAGAAGATTAGAAGGAAAAGAAGAGAAGAAGAGAAGAAAAAGAAGAAGAAAATAAAAGAAGAATGAAGAAGAGAAGAGATAGAGGAGAAAAGTAAAAAAAGAAGATGAATAGTATAAGAAAAAAGAGATAAATAAAGAATAAGAAGATATGAACAAAATGATCAAACAAGCAAAAAGAAGAGAATAAGAATAGAGAAGAAGAAGAAAATAAGAAGTAAGTAGAAGTATAAGAAGTCAAATAAAATTTGATGTTAAAAATAGAGAGAATAATAAGAAAAGAAAATAGGAGGAGAAAAATGAAAGAATAAGAAGAAGATAATAAGAAAGTAAGAAGAAATAAGAAGAAAATAAGAGAAGTAATAGAAGAAGAAAAAATAAGAAACAAGAATAATAAGAATAAGAAAAGAAATAATGAGAATAATAATAAAATAATGAAAGAAGAATAATAAGAAGGATAAGAAGAAAATAAGAGAAAGAAAATGAAGAAGAAAGAGAGTAAAGGCGGGCAAAAGTAGAAGGTATGACGCACAAATAGGGAGAGAGATAGGGCACGAGAAATACGGACACTATGTAGAAATGAAACTGAAGGAGAGAGAGAAGGTGAAAGTGAGAAAACAGGTAAGAGCAAATCCAATGGAAATGAAGCGGACTTAAAGGGGAAAAGAAAAATGATAGAAACAAAAAGAATGTCATTAAGAAAACTGTGGAACCGACCAAAAGGGGGACGGACAAAAAACGTGGAGAAGACAGCGGAAGTCAGTGGCCGGGAACACGCGAAGACGTACCCCCAGGGAGAGGGCGGCCAGGGGCGGGTATAACGAAAGAGACAGGCTGAGGGACTGCAAGAATCGTAGAGAGTGGACGAGGACCGGGATGGGCCGCCCAACCAGGCAAGAGCGAACACCGACACGGGTCCAAGCGGCCGGAACAGCCCACGAAGGCATGGCACGCCCCGAATTAGGACAAGAAACACATCACAGGACAGAAACGGGCGGCGCACTCACGTGTCAGTGGCGACCGACCCTAACAGAGAAGAAATTAAACGGCTCAGGGAGTCGGCGGCTCACAGGAAATGAGCTAACTGGAGAGAAACCACAGACAATGCGAAATGAACACAAAAGAGAAGCACGGCAGAACGGGGGAACGGGGGCGAGTGAACGAACTCGAACGTGACGAGAGTAAGTGGGGCGGGAACACGAAGTCGGGCACTGTAGCGCAGCAGGGCCCAAGAGTGCACAATAGACGGTGGCCCCGTGCCGGACTAGAAAGTGCACTCAAGGCTAACAGGGTGGTGGTGTACCCACAGAGGAAATTAGCAAAGGCGAGGGAGCGTACATAGAGAGATGGGCATGAGGGGGAGAGGGATGAGAGTAATGTAGATGAAAGGAACCAACTATAGGGTGTAGAGTTGACGCAGGGAAAGAGAGACCTCGAAAAGTGTAGTGTGCAAGTGAGTAGGAGGGCAAGGCCGGGAGAGAATGGGCGAACATGAGAGTTAAGAACCTGGAAAGGATGGGCCGAGCGAGCACGCTGAGCCAGTCAGCGAGGAAAAAGGTTAACGGCAAAGTAAACCCGATCCTGGTGTGAGCGAGCAAAGCGGCACTGCCACATCAAAATGAAAGAGAAGTACGTGGAAGAGAAGACCTACGGGGCCTAGTGGAGCACGAGAGGGAGCAAGAGAAACGGGGCACCGAGAGAAAGCATGCATGGAGGACCGAAGACTGCGACAAATGGACAGGGTCAACGTCAAAAAACCGGGAGGCCGAGGGCGGGGAGGCGCAACCACAAGCAAGGAGCAGCATGAGGAAAGAAAGAAGAGTAAGAGAGATCGAGAGAGAGAGAAGAAGAGATAGATAGATGAGAGGAGAGGGTAGAGATATCAGAGCACGCCGCACGGTGGAGCAACGAGGAGTAGGTAAGAAAACAACGAGCGTCCGCAAAGGGCGATAGGAGAAGAAAAGTCGCGCGGGGGGGGGAAGAGACGCGGAAGAGACTGACGAAGAAAGGAAAGAGGATGGAAAAGAACAAGGGAAGAAGCCAGGCCAGGAAGAAGTAAAGGGGAAGCAAGATTAGAAAGGGACAGGCGCGCGCCGGAAAGCGGAGAAAAAGAGACAGTGACATACATATCGGGAGTTGAGTGGAAGGGGGTCCGACGGAGAGAGAAAAACACGCGCGGAGTGAAAAAGGAAAGAAACATGAACGGGCGATAGGCAGAGGCGGAGAAAAATAGGAAAGAGTAAGGCGAGGAGCGAGGAAAGGGAAACAGAGAAGACCAGAAAACCAATGTAAAGGCAAAAGAACTGGAAAAAGGAGAACGTCAAATGAGCGCAGGGAAAGAAGGATGGGGGGGTAATGAAAGATGAGGAGAGGTAAGAAGATAGAGAAGAGGAGAATAGAGAACAGAGCTTACAGTGAAAGAGAATATATATAAAGAAGGAGAGGAGGAGAGAGAAGAGGAGGAGAGAAGAGAGGAGAAGAAAGAGGAAAAAAGAGAGAAAGATGAGAAAGAGAGAGAGAAGAGAAAACGATAAAAGACAACATAAAAAGTAAAGAAGAGATAAAAGAAAATTAAAAGGAGTAATAAGGAGTGAGAAAGAACAGGATAAATAGATGGTAGATAGAGAGATCAAATAAGAAATAACGTGCCGAAACCGGAGGAAGAACAGCATAACAGGGTAGGGCGAGCCAGTAACCAGAGACAAATCGCACTGCAAGGCAATTCGGGGCGTGCCAAAAAAACATGGAGCACTTACCAAAAAAGCCCATACACTGGCCACATGTCAAAGGAAGCAAGCCACAGGAAAGGCGAACCTTCAAGCCAAAGTTCAGAAAGTACACAATATCAACACCACCTTAACCGCCAGTAAGAAAAATGCCAACAGAACCACCACAAATACGAAGAACCCAAACGGGCGCACGACTCAGACCAAAAAACACCTCACCAAACAAGTCACGAAAAAAGTAAAGGCTAAAAGAACAAATAAATTAGGCAATACCATACAGAAAGCGACAACCAAACGGCCTGAAACAGCGCAAAACCGGGAAGACGAGCGAACACCAAGAGCACCGAGCCGCAAAAAAAAAAGATAAGATAAAGCAATACTAAATGATATCTGCGAACATGCAACAAACCAGACTGTAAAAACAAAAGAACATACAAAAAAATCCACACAACTGCAGAACAGAAACAAAATAAACCACAAACCGTAATACCAATATAATAACCGCAGAACCAAAAAGCGCAAAATAATAATAGATAAAATAAAAAAAGAAAAGATAATAAAAGAAATAAAATAGAAAAGAGGACAACAAACCACCTGAAAAAGAAATAAAAAAAATATAAAAGAAAGTAAAATAAAAAAAAAATAAAAAGAAAAAGATAGTTAAAAAAAGAAAATACAAAAGAAAAAAAAAAAGAAAAAAAGAAAAAGGATAAAAGAATCAAAAAATAAAATAATAATAAAAAGAAAATAAATAAAAAAGATAAGCAGAATAAAATAAGTGCACATAAATAAAAACGCTATAATACAAGCAGCATGAGAATGGGTCGAAAAAAAAATAAGAATAGAATGAAAAAATCATGAAAGAAAATTTACCGAGAACCTAGATAACAATAAATACAGCGAGTGAAAAGGATCGGCAGTGCCCGTGTCGCCAACAGAAAGAAAACTGTAACCCGAACCCGAGAAATTGAATCCCAGCCCACCCAGCGACAACAGACCCAAGGGCCCTCTAACCACAGCTTGGAACGGGTCGTGTATAATATATCTCAGAGGTCCTGAAAGGGGGAAGAAAGGAAGCGTACCAGACTAGTTGTTGCCCGCCGCTGCAGCTTTCTTGTTCACCCTGACTAAAATGAGGGACGAAAAGACTGAGACAAAGAGCGCGCCCAGTAAGGGGGACCGAAGGTATGTGTTCGTCGCCAATTTGTTGTGCGAGGTAGAACCAAGACATCTAATAGAGAACCATACACCTATTAACCTAAAGCCCCAGTTGGTGTGCAATCGTCGCTCCAGCGGTGTTAGGCAGCGCGAGAGTGGCCCTAAAGTCCCCGTGCCAATTCCGATAACCAAGGCGGCTAGGTCAACAGAACAGAAAACTAATTGTGCGGGAAGAAACGGACGATAAGTAAATGATACCTCCATGGCACACGCGGAGTTGTTGCCAGTTATAGTCCCGGGAGTGCCGCTCTACGAGACACTCGGCGGACTAGATAAGCGATAATCCCAGGAGCTGTACCATGGCTACTAGACGTTCAATTCCTACGGGGCTTGGCAGAATGGTTTCCCGGCTCCGTGTAATTCCACCTAGACGGGCGGCGGCGTTAGGACGAGCTTGTTCACCACACAAAGAGCAGGACTGCCGTGAGGGCCCCTTTCACCGGGGCCCCCTCTGCCAGCAACCCAGACAGAATTCTGAGATACCGCTATGCGTAGGGTGCGTCCTCTGGGCGACATTCGTCGCGGATGTGCGGCCACGAAGGACAGGTTGACGTGACAACGCACGCCGAGCCATCGTAGGGTGTCCTTGAGTTCTATGGCTTCTAGCGAGCTGCCATCGGGGAGTAGAAGGACCCGGGTTTTTTACCGTGGCGCTTTAGCGCGTCACGATGGAGGAGGTTCCGGCTTGGCAAGGTCGAAGCATTCATGCCGTTTCCTCACACGACCAGTTGTTCACAATGCTGAGGGTGTGGACAGCACTGAGCAGTTGCGGCTGCCCAGAGACGGTTACCGTAGGAACAAATAAAGAAAAGACAAGCAGCCGTCGAATCCAGCCATAGCGGCGAGGGGAGCACGGGAGGGCCATCCTGAGAGGTGGTGCCATGAAGAGCAATGATAACTATAGAAATGAGGCCCGCAACATTGGTCGAAGCCCACTTGGGAGCAAGGCTTCCTGCCTGTGGGCTGAAGGGGATCCAGTCTCACACGGCCATCGAAACCAAACACACAAAGTACCAGACAAGTGGCCTTAGCGGTCCATGAGAGGAAACGGGGATACATCGGCATGTTCTCGGCCAGGCAATCCAGCGAAAATCGACCCCTAAGACGCATTGTACCATTGCGGTGCGGCTGCACTGCATCAAAATGCTTCCAATTTGACGTACCGAAACGATCCAAGACTAAGGGATTCCATCTGCACCGGTCCTGAATACCGTACTCCAGTAGCAAACTCGTAGCAACTCAGGCACACTGTCTCAGCTGCATACGCCCAAGGACACCAGCCCAGCAAGTAAGTAGATTCCCAATGATGTCCCTTCTTAGGGCCAGCAGCGAGAGTGGCGGGCGAACAATCCTAATATCTAAGCACAAATATGAAAGCCATGAAAGTTGGCAGCAGCGAGATGAGCCGTAGGGAGCGCGGCGACGACCCGGTCCTTTTTGTTGCGGCTTGGCGAGGGCAATCCCTATCGCTGCTGAAGGGGGAGGGATGGATCCCCAGGAAAAAACGTGACCTTCACAAACAGATAAGGACGAATAACACAGTTGAAACCGGATAACTATGGTTACTACAAAAGCCGGATAGCGACCCAAAAAATCGTGCCTCAAAAAAAAAGACAACGAGATTAGGTTAAGTTGGGAACTTAAATGGCATTAATTTCGAACGGTCTCAGCAACGTCTACACAAAAAAGAACTCCCCGTCTGGGACTCAAAGAATCCGCAACCGTCAGATTAGCACAAGTCTGAACGCTGCCTACCATTGGCTGTAGGGGAGCTATGGACACAGTAGTGTGACACTTCATGTAATGATGGGTCTTCCAAAAGCCATATAAACAAAAATATCTAAATTGAAACAATCACAAACCGGTTCATATTAAAACATTCTCAACCGAGAGATCCACGAGTGACGATTCATTACAAAAAGTCCCTACCTTTTGAGTTGGGCGTCTTGAGTCAGAGGATCTCGGCAAACCGGCTCTGCCGCTGCCAGGACTGTACCAAGACCTGTCTGGGAAAACCTACTTATGAGTATCCAACAACTTACTTCGTACCAATACACATGATATGCAGCTGAAAATATCTCGATTCGTGGCAGATAGACCTTGGGATTGCCTGTGAATACAAATGTGCCATCTCATCATATATGGGTACCAATTGAATGTTATAAAGATACGGAGATGAAAAGGATAAACGGACTGCAGCATATCGGTGTTGATGGTAATATTCTACTAGAAAGATCACACGGTTATAACACAGGGGCCTCTCCAATGTTTGGCAAAAATGATGCCAAGAAAGCTCGTTACATGCGCAAGAACATAACAGTTCCAGGACCACGCTTGACGAAAAGAAGACGGAGGTGGACAGTAAATAGGCATGACCGCCTCAGTCTTCGCTCTGCTTTGGGTTCCGACGGAGTCTTTTGTAAACTACCCAATGCTCACTACACAGTGAAGACAAAATCTCCAAACGGTTTATAATGGCCTCCACTTACTCGGGTCTTCCATTCAGGCTTTTAATCTCGAACTGTTGATTATCAACCTGGCCCTTTATGAAGTGGACTAAGCCTACCTGATCCGCAAATTGCGATTCGCCCGAAGTAGCTACGTCTGGAATTGTCACACATAGCCCGAAACCTCCAGTGTATGTTGCTTGAGAGCTCCAAGGTGTTTACCGTAAATGTAGCCGTTTTTTTTATTGGATATCACAGGTCTTTATGGATAGAAACAATTTTTAAGTCATGATGAATAACAACTATAGGAGCTACAGAAATATAGACGACATTATCTTATATGAACTACAATGAAAAAAGAAAAAAAAACAGGACCCAAGAGTAACAACCCAAGGCTTAAACCACCAGTTTGTCTGGTAGTGTGTGACACAAAAAGGATCAGGAGGATCAGTACCGTAGACATGAATCATGAAAAGAGATGCCAAGAAGAAGAGAAGAAGAAGAGAAATGACCCGCTGCCATATAAGACTGCTGAGTCTCATAGATTGCGTTTTGAAAAACACTTTCTGCTCCTCTAATGTTCTTGATTTCATTCTAGGCAGCTTGGAGTTATATCGGTATCGCCAAGTGGTTTATTTGGATTTTACGCTCGTTTGCTTAATTTGACTGTGTTTGCCATAAAAAAAGTCATGCCAAAAGCATCTAGACCTTGACCTTATAATCTGTACAAAACCAAAATAATAAACCCAAAACTCTCAAGTCGTTGTGATTCAAGCCTGGCACGACAGGCATGAGGCAGGATCGACGCTAGGTCGCGGTACTCTGGGTCAACTAATCCACGTTCTCGGTCAAAGATCCCAAATATTCACTAGCATCGCTTCAATACCTCATTGGGGCTGACTCCAGGAAACATGTACTGTACCCGCCGCCACGCTTTTTGGCAGCTACGCGACCCAGAATTGCGATGTATCAACGCGGTTCCATCTTTCAAGTTGGGCGTAAAAGGCCTGCCAAAAGCATTGCTCTTCTCTGACTTCTGCCAAAACAAGAATAACTTTGCCCTTTTGGCCGCGCGTCAGGCGCATTTCTGTAAGACAATCAGCTTGGTCCCAAAAAACTTCCTCGGTCGAAGCCGCTGCAGAAGCAACTCAACTCGGTAAATAATTGAGATATCCAACATCGACTAAGGTATGCGCGACAACGATACGGTTGTCGTGCTTGCGCCGGTCTATCTAAAACGAATTAGAGGTAGAGTCTTCTGTCGGTGCGGCAATCAAAATCGTCCAATTGAATACAAGAGGCTCCACGAACACGATCGGCAGGTGTCTGCGGCGTCGGGTAGGAGGCTTGGAGGCTGGTGCCCGAGCTGGACGGAGAGTCTAGCAGAGCATTGTCTTGTCTGGTAGGAGCAATCTAGTTAGGAGCTGCTACTGCATCTTGGCAGAGTGTCTTCTTTGTCAACGCACAGGTTGGTGATGAGACAATGGAGAGCGTCGAGACCATTGTTTCTGTCTCTGGCTGAATCTATGAGAGGAGGTAGGACTGGGACCAGAGACCGGAGAGGCTGAGAACTTGTGGGCGGCTGACTGTATACTGTGATGTACATCAATCAATGGTCCATGTCGTATAATGGCGGCTGACAATCAACCACAGTCGTGCAGTACGTACTTGCGACTGCTGCTGTGAAGATAGCATGTTGGAAGTGAGATAGCAGATGGATAGGCTGGACTCCTCGCCGTCCATATAATTCATGGCGTTAAGATCGCCAATTTGTGCTAAGGGAAATAATATTATTCATTTGCGCCAATGGTCTGAGTGAAATTAATGAAAGTTATTTGATCCTAATGGCTGCTATTGATCACATCTAATGGCTGTGTCTGTGTCGGTGTCCTACTGAGACGATGGACGCTTTTGACTGGTTAAAAGTAGCGGGCTGCTCACTGTAACCCAGCAGAGATCGACAGATCGGTAAGGTGAGTGGTGAGTAAATGGGGTACATGTCCCTGCGAGACTAGTGGCGCGCTCCTCTAGACGCCCGCTGCGCTGCTGTCTCGGTGGGTCTTTAATTGCGATAGTGCGCGGTAATTTACGGTCATAAGATCATGTACTGATGTCCCGGACTGCAGCCCATTGGACTGTCAGGACTGTGGTCTCTTACTCGTCTTTGGTTCGACCAACTAAAGCCGCAGCTCAGTACAGCCTTACGAGCGCAGTGAACGGACCGCTTTAAGTAGAGACCAGTGGAGAGGGCGAGCAAGCCATGGGATAACTGCGGTGGGCGTGTTAGGGCGGTTTAGCGTCCCAGCGATATCGCGAGGAGGCCGGGACAAGGAAATATAGCCAATAGGTAGAGATACGTATGTTAACTTCAACAGGGACGGCGACAGTATGCAACTAGGAGAGATGAGCCAACAACGTGCTGATTTTAGATAGTAAACGCATGAACTAGCTATGGGGAACGACGTTATATGGATCTCTCTATGTGATCAGTCTTCATTGCGATTAAGGTAAACAATCCTACCCAGACCACTATAACGAAGCGCGTGGCCGAACGCCACACAGTGGCGCGGACACTCGTCCTACTTAATCCACACGATAAGATAACTCAACGGGAGGCCGGTAATAACCAGTGCGTGACATAAATCAAGGAACGGGTAGATTTAGAAGATGTTCACACAGCGCAGGAACTATATGGCCAGTGGTCGGCCAGGACGATGCGGGCAGCCGCAGTAGCACAACAAAGCGTTGGAAAAAAAAAAAGTAAAAGCGGAGCTCAGATGGTGTAAAAGCGAGGAGAAGTGACGAAGTGTGTAGAAACGGGCCTCTGGTGAGGGAAAGGCCGCAGATGAGGGTAGTGAGCAAGGCTCTCCAAGAATAAACGAGACCTAGAGCAAGGCAAGCGATGGCAAAAAAGGGACCGCGGGGAGGGGAACAAAGACAGGAAGGAAAAATTTGTAAACCATTTCCACAAAATAGTGCCCGACGGCAACGAAAGAAGAGCCAAGAGAAGAGATCCAAGTATTATGACAGTTTATGCACAAAAACACGAGGTCATCATTATTCGGAACAGCATCAAAGAGCCCGTGGCGGAATTGGCCGGGCACACGGGGGCATCGAAAGAGGGGAGAAACACAACCCGTCGCCTCCGAATCCTTGTAGTGGGTGGTGTAAGAGAAGAAGCACCCTTGGTTGCCAGAAGGCGGGCTAGGTAAAGCAGCGGAAAACTCTAACGACTGTTCTGCTATTGCGATCGCAAATATAGAGGGGCGGGAAAGGGCAAAATAAAAACAGGAATACGTTAGGGCTAACGTAGAGTTTTAAGTTGAGAAGAAAAAAGAGGCGTCCGGGTCGGAACTTGAAAAAGGATACTGGGGAAATAAAACGCGCGACCCAAGGTAAAAGGAGGAAGGGGCAGGGGACGAGACCGGGGACACACCAGGAGGAGAAGAACAGACGCTGCGGAAGGGGCGCATAGACCCATGGACGGTATAGAAAAAGGAGCGAGAAGAAACTAAAAAACGCAATAAAAGGAGGCTAAACGAAACACACAGAAATGAGAGGGTAAAATATAGAGCCGACGGGATAAAATGCGGGTAAGTAAATCTGACCGGGGGTAAGAGTGAGGCCGGTCGCGTTAGGGGCAACCGGGGGGAAGGGGGACGGACCTGGGAGAAACAACACAGAGCGGCGTCCGGCCGGGGCCGCGAGGGAGATGACCGGGAAGAGGACGGCGGGCGGAGCGCGCAAGGCAGGAAGAGGGCGACGACCGAGAACGGGGCGGAGAGACGGCGCGGCCCAGATCTAGAGCGGAGGGTGAAAGAAGAAGACGGAGAGCAGCGTAATTAATTATGAGAGGTATAGGAAGATAGGCCGGGAGAGGACGAGGGACCAAAGCGGGTGAAGCAAAAGATATATAAAGAAGCAGGACGGCGAGTGAGGTAGAGGGGGGGGTGCAAAGCATTTGACAGGCCTCAAGCTGGCCCAGCGGTGGGCTGAGGCATAAGGCAGACAGGCGGGGAGAGAGAAAGAGTATAAAAAAAAGATCATATAAGGAGGAGCAACAGGTCCAGGGGGGCAGAAGGCAGATTAAGAGATAGAGATGAGGGCCAGTAACGAGAAGGCCCACAGGAGCGACGCAGAAGCAAGAATGTCGGAGAAAGTCGAACGAGTAAAACCCAGGCCCAGGAAGC
Source organism: Trachelipus rathkii (assembly GCA_015478945.1). Lineage (NCBI taxonomy): Eukaryota > Metazoa > Arthropoda > Malacostraca > Isopoda > Trachelipodidae > Trachelipus > Trachelipus rathkii. The sequence continues at coordinate 99,254 of JABUQX010010654.1, forward strand.
GTGGGCAGAGCCGCTTATACGAGGAAAGAAGATAAGAGCACCAGGAGCCAGTATAGAGACAGGGGAGACAGGCCGAAGGAGAGGGGGGGAACGGGCCATCCCCACGGAGCATCGCAGGAATAGGCACCTAGAAGCGCGATCGAAAAGAGGGGATGGGAGCCCGCGGCAGGCTCGCAGTCGAGCGAACCAAGGGCACCACTGGACTATACTAACTCCGCGCTAACATACGTCAAAACATGATGCCAGGTAGCCCCAGCCACAGACTTAGGGTAACGGCGACGAGAAGCCGCAGGCTACAAGAGAGCAGGTGAGAGGCATCCAATAATCAAGGGATTCTGAGCTGGAAGAGAGACATAGGCAGGAAAGTATGGGAAGAAGGCGAGCCAGAGCATAGCGGGTGGCGCGCAGGACGGGGGGACTACCATAATGGCCCAGCGCAGATCCGCCCGGTCAGAAGCCCCTGGCGGAACAGGGGCCGACAGGACGCAAAGTAGCCAGTGTCGGCAGCGCAACGATACGTGGCCCCGGTGACAGATAACATATCTGAGCAGGCAGGCCTGAATGGCGCACTAGTCTATCAGGCCGGGTGAGGTACGCCCTAGCAGACGAACGTCGACCCTGCATACACGTACGTTTCAATAACCTAATAATTACTTTATATAAGACCGCATATATGGAACGGGAGAGGTATATAACTTACAGTAGAAAGAGCCCCATGCGGCGCGGCTGACGGGCGCCGTCCAAGAGAAAGCGAGGTAAAGAGACGGGAGTAGAGAATTTATAACAGATACATGGAGCACTTAAAAGGCAGCAGGCACAGGGAGGCCAGAAGGAGACGGGAGGCGGCGTCGCCCAGTACTACCAAGCATAGGCAGAAGAGGGAAGCCAAAACACTGGACACTCTTCGGCGGCTCAGCTCCCCACAGCGCCACGCCACCGGGTACCGGGGACAAAAGGACACACACCTGGTACCCACACCCCCCCTCCTAGTGGGAGGCAGCCGATCAATAAAGCGTACTGCCAAGAGGTATTAGAGCCGTCGGGAGGACAGCACCAGCTGTCATCAATAGACCGCTATTGCAGGCACGTATGATGACTTGTGGGGGACAGCACAATATCGGATGCCGCTGACTAGGGGCCGGAAGAGGCGAACAGAGGAAGCAAGCATCATAGGAGGTGAGAAAAGGGTAAGAGAAGGAGACAGAGAGCACTACCTGGGACAAGCACTGTCAGGACGGAGTCAGGAGCGGAAGGGAAGACAGCTAAGGCCAGCCATTAGCGAAGCCGGGTAAAATAATGAACATTAAGCAGCGCACCTGACGCAAGTGGTGTGCTAACTCGGTGTGAAGCACCCACAGCAGAATAGCAGGTAGCAAGATCGGCTCATCACTTCTTCAGCGGACCCAGATTAGGCCGCCGCCGCAAGACGCGCGGGGGAGGGACGGACCATAACTGGAGCGCGGGCGAGCTGGGGACTTCTGTGAGCCGGCGTCAGGCCAACGCCAACGGGCGCCATGTGAGGGGCAATCGGCTATAGCTTCGGAATAGCGTTAAACGGTTATCAGAGGATCGCGTCACTGACGAGCAGCGGAGCGCGCCGGCCAGGGGCGTGCGAGGGCAGCGGACCGGCGGTGGAGCAACTCGGGTGGGAACCTCGGTGAACGACCACAGAAGTCCCGTGAGGCAGGCCTATACAGCACACCCGGGAGCCACAGGTCTACGGACATCCATGAGGGTCCGGATCGGCGTGAGGTATGCATTGACGGCGGCCCCGCCCGGGTAGGTAGACGACTACTTAGTGGGTAAAGGGGCAAACTAATTAGACACGCTAGCTAGTGAACTGGCCACTATAAGGGGCGCCGCGAGAAGGCACCCAGTGCAGTGAGGAGGGGGGGGCCAAGACCGAAACCGGATGCAAGGACCGTAAGGTAAATATGGAAGCGGCACAGGAAAGCTTCCGATGGCGGGGGACGTAGGGCATTGTGACACGCACGATGGAAAAGACAGCGGGCTCGAGAGGTATGTGGTAAGGGGCAAAGAAATGCTGAAGCGGAAGACATATATCCAGGAGGAACCAAAGTTTATCAACGATATAAGCCGCCCCCAAGGAACGAGACCGACGCCGCCTGGGGGGGTAGGGCGGGATGGCCCGGGCCGCCTCGAGGGGGGCCGGGCGGCCAGTGAATAATAGAGGACGGTACGGTAACAGGAGACGGAGAGACAGGACCAGACGGGGATACAGCCAGCACGGCGTCGCCGCGGTCAATAGAAGCTCGAAGGCGCAGCCAGGGACAGAAAAAACAACCGCGTTGGCAAATATACGACCAGCCACTTACCGCGCGTCACGGCAACGCTACGCAGGAAAAAGGGGGAGCGACTGGGAACGTGCGTCTCTCCCCAGCAAACGTCTCACCGCGAGCCAGGCCGCGGCCACAGGAAGGTATAAGCCATCGTAGCAAGGCCGAACAAGAGCTACCGCTTTGGCACCGCCCTCCACCCATCAGACGAGACCGTCCGTGTACGGCCGGTCAAAGGCGCGCGGCCGGCACAGTCTGTGGGGGGCTCTCGGAGGGAACAGGGCAGGGCGAGGCAAAAGGGGCTCAGGGTAGTCTTCAGACTATTGTGTGTAGTGATTGCCGAAGCGGATAAGTATTTTTTCGGTCGACGCAGTACGTGTAGCGGAAGGCAGGGGAACAAGGGCGGTAAGACGAGGAGAAGGGGGAAACGGAAAACCCCGCTGGATACCGGGGCGAGAACAAACGGTGACGGGGGAGTCTCGGGTGGACAGAACAGATCGCCCTCCAAGGCCCTAATTAGTTCTCGAGCATCTGTTGGGAAGAGACGAGGATCACAAGAGGGAGTGGTGGGAGGAACAGACGCAGTGGCGGTACGGGCCGGGGTCACCCCTATGCACTAAATACTATACTCCCTAATCACTAGAGCAACTAGAGGGCACTTGAGCCAGAATGGAACCCGACCGCGCTTGAAGAACAGACTATCTTCAAAAATAAGGCTATATCCCAGAATGGGCGTGGCCATCGGGAACGTAGGAGGGGTACTTGGGATAAAGAATATTGCCCGCGTCGATGCTACCAGAGGGTACAATCACTGACGGGTCCGATTCTGGAATCTGTGCACCACACAAGATACTTATAAATGGAAAATATTGTAACCTGGACAGGGAGAAACCTATTCATGGTTGTCTCAGTGCGTAAATGCAAAACCGAAGTGCAGTCAAACCGTTATTACAACCAGGGGGAACCAGCGGAAGCGGAACGGTGCTACTTAACAAAAACGAGAAACAATGAAGGCCCAGGCCGCCAACAGCCCCCTCACACCGCCTGCGCCCTACCTTCCTCACAGTTTGTACCCCAGAGCGGTGACTACGAGAGGGGAGCGCTAGTACAGTAAGAAGACGAAATATTATACCCGAAATATACGCCTCTGGCCCAAAGAGTTCTCTAGGCGGTTGTGGCTCGGGGCGTGAGCGAGCATAAATGAGAAGGTAAGAGTTATAAGAGCAGGCATGAGGGCCCGGCGGTCAGCGCGCGGGCGATGGAGACGATAAGACAGGGGAAGGAAGTCCGTCCTGTGTGTGGTGACAGCGCCCTCCATCAAGCGAGTATGGCGGGATCGGGCCACAAGGTATCTGGCCAGTGGCTCTTCGGCCGGCCTCAAGGGAGACTCGAGCGGGGCAAAAGAGGGTATGGCTATCAGTATCCCGGGTCGCAAATCCACCGACGCGTCTGCGTTAATGGGGGGCGTGGAAAGAAGCATCATCGCAGTGTCTGTGGGAGGGGCGCGAGGGAGATAAGCACAAAAGCATGGGAGTACAAGTCGGCTCAATGCGGCGCGTGGGGCCTGTGGTAGGTGTAGTGGTGTAGACGGCGTAAGCCCACGGCTATAATACTGTAGCTAGGTGGGCGCGTGGCGGAGTGCGTTGACAGCGGAACCAAGACGGTTAATGATCTCGGAGGGAGGGAAAGGGGTTCGCGGGAGCGCTGCAAAATGGCCAAAATTAGGCCCGCACGCTGAAGACGTGAAGGACGTGGGCGGTCTGGCGGCTCCGGCGAATAATACGGCCCCTGCGAGCGCGCCTCGGTAGCGCTGTGCGCGCGCGGGGCTCCGACGGCAGCCGGCGGCCGGCGAATTGCTTACTCGATATCGCTGTAGGGACAGGACGACATGCGTCACTAACGGGTAAGTGGTACTGAGACGGGCGCGCGGCTACATCAGTGTGCACGGGTGGAAAGAGCACGGCTATCCGCCAGTCACTCACTCATGGATCCCACGTTATAAGGCGGGGTATAGCGCCACCTGGCTCTACAGGAAAGAACGGCTATGAAGAGACGGACGCAGGGTGCACTAAGGCATTTTCCGACATGCCAAGGGGTGCGTGGGCGTGTGTCTAGGGTTGTGTGGTCTGAAACGATAGAGACAACGATCCGGGCAGTGGAGTAAGTATAATAATCACCATACGAAAGATTAAGTTACCATAACTGTGGACAAACCCACACTAAGGCGCAAGTCTCGCTTGCGAAAGAGAAATGCCCGACATCGCGCCAAGGACCAAAACATGGTTGGGTGTCGCTAGCGTCTGAATGTGCTGGTGCGACTCTCCCGCCGAGTTGCTATCATATACGCCGTTTTCGGAGGCGATGTAGGGCGCCGTGTCGGGGTGTAGTGCGTTATGATGTCGTGAACGCCGACTGGTGCCGCCCGGGGGGTCAGACATCCCGCGCGGCCGTAAGGAGGGCGCCGCGGCCCCGGTGAATTGGAAGGAAGTATAGGGGAGCGGTAATCGACGAAACGGCTCAAAAAAAGAGAACACAAGATGACTAGGAGAGCAAAAAAAAGCATGACAGGAGACGGACACGAACCGAGAAATATAAAAAAAAAAATAAAAAATATAAATATAAATATATGTGGACAGCAGGACTAGATGCGGCAGAGTCACGGGGGGATCAGCTCCACAAGACAAAGGGTTAATGAGGGCGCCGAGTACTGGGCCGGCGGCCAGCAGCACGGTGACGAGCATCAGAAGAGAAGGAGGTCACGGGTGCCGACTCGGCGTGGCCGTAAAGGTGGGCCAAAGCTGGAGCGCTGAGTAGTGTATGAGCCGAAGAATCAGTAGAGGGCGCGGGGAGGAATAAGGAAGGATAGAGTCGTATAGCGAGCGGGTGCAGCGGAGGAAGATGAAGAGAGGGGATGGATGGGTTATAAGTCTGCTGGAACGATAAAGGGGCTGAAAATTAGGACGGCTGAGCCATACGCAGGAGGGAGTGCGACTCTGTAGGGAAGACATAGGGTGGACGCGGTCGCGGAGGCATAAATAATGAGGTGTTATTAAGTGGACGACCACATGGCCTGCACCACGGAGCACCAGAGGTGGAGGCCGGGAGAAAGGGACGATACAGGGAGGTCGAGCGCTGGGTAGAGAGGTGCGATAGCACTCTACGTATATTATAGGAGGCGCAGGGGCTGCGATGGAAAATAATGCACGGGGGACCATGACGCAGGAGACTTAGCATAAGGTTGAAGGTCCGTGGGGGCCACCCAATAGATAAGGCTAGTGTATACGGATATAGGGGAATGGATATAGGAAAGCGAATAAATTTACAAAATAAATACTCACAAAGGGGCACGTAGGCAAAGTAGGGGGAATCAAGGGCGAAAAATATGGAGATCCGCGTACCACCATCGGCACGGACAGCCCGGAAAAGCTAGTAACATGTGTATAATGCCCGGCGTAAGGCCACAAGGGGGGGTGATAGCATAAGCCGGTGGACAGGTGAGGGCGGTATCAGGACGGTAGTACACGTTAAGGAGTGATGGTGTAAAAAGCCGGGGAGAGCGTGCCCAGATTAGAAAACTGGAATAATTGTAAGTGGAAGGAGCAATGCTGACGGAAATAGGCTTATAAACCTAGAGGGTAAATGATAAACTAAGGGCCGAGACAAGGGTATGAAGCACAATTTAGGAACTGGGGCCCATCGAGGTCAACTTAGGGATGGATACCCCATGGCACTGTAGCTAAATAGACACGGAGCTGAGGAGTATAAACAGATAGAGCTTAGGCCACAGGAGGGGGGGGGCCCTAAATGAGATAGTACACGGCCAGGGGAAAGGGAGGCGGCCACGCGGCGGGACACAACCTGGCGAGGCGGCGGGGAAACTAAAACAGTATAAGGCAGGCGCGTAGAGATTGACCGGAGTTACGAAGAATAAGATAAGATGTAGACAAGCCTACCAAGTTCAAGCAAGAGGACAGATTACAGAACATAGTAAATTAAATAGAGAACGGTGGCGGGAAATGTGCAGAATTCAGAGCAGAGGACAGCAAGGAATATATAATAGAAAGGTACAGGCGAGAGACAGAGGAGATAAGCTATAAGCTGGTATATTAAATAGAGACGTGGGTATTATAAATAATATTATAATAAATAATATGCTAAGGGAGGTGCAAGGTGGGAGGCGGATAACCAGTGTGAGAAGGGGTACAATGGGACAAAGGAGGTATACAACAATGGGCACACTTGGGGAGTAAAACTGCAGTTAGAAAAGAGAAAACGAGGGGCGGACGAGTGGAACGTCTGTATAGATGGAGCGAGCGTGAACATAGGGACATGGGACGAAGCTTGTCAGAACGCCAGCATATAAACGGCGGAAGGTGCCGAGCTGAGTTCTACAGATTAATAGGGGACCTCAATAATAAAAAAAATAAAAAAATAAAATAATAAAACGGCTTAATATTATAATATCAAAAATAATGTAAGATAATAAAAAAAGCATATATCAGGTAAAGCGCATATAAAGAAAGGGTTATATAAGGGTAGTAGGAACAGATGCGGGACTAGGAGCGTCAAAGAGACAGGCTGGAGCTAGAGACGGATATAAAGACTAGTACAATGGGACGGGGGCGTGCGGCGCGGGAGTCAGGGCACCCAAGCGCGGTGACTAAATAGTATATAAAGCTGTAGAATAGAAAATAAAGATACCCAGCAAGTATACCGTAGATCACGGCGGCTAGACCGTAGGTGAAGAGATGCAGAGTATCGGACTACGGGGGGCGGGGGGTCGGAAAGAAGCAAACGGAAGGGTTATACGCAAGGTACTGCGGGAGACGCGAGTCAGGCCGGGAGTATGAGGATGAGGGAGGGAAGTCTCTAGGAGCTCAGCCGAAGTAAAGGGGCCGTAATATATGCACGCCAAAGGCTAGAGGGGAGCCACGCAAGGGGCGGAAGTCGGTCTGTGCCAGACTTAAAGGATAGACAATGTAAGGGTTAAAGTACACCAAAACTCCAGAACCGACTATGCAAGGGACTGGAAAGCTGAGCTTAGGTAAAGCGCGGGCGGGAGCAGGCGAGGGCAAGACGGCGTAAAGCTCGCCAGCCACAATATATAATAAAATGTGTATCGCGGGGGAAAACTTTTCGCCTATGGTGATGAACAAGAACTATTATCCACTAAGGACGAGGCAACGAGCGGTAGTGCTGTGATGACGTGTGTGAGACCATGGATAGCACAGTGAAGAGCAGCGAGAAAACTGGAAGAACCTGGCGACAGTAAGACGATGCAAACAATAATGTATATAAAAAGTTTTACAATTTAAATACTATTAAGAACAGAAGCGACATGGCCGAGACAGTGACTGAAATTAGCGCCATTAACGCGCAGATAAAACAAATAGGTATTACACGACGGGGTCGAAAAGTCAAATGAAGCGCGCGGGGCTGTAACTACATTGGCGAGCTGTGTGTCACAACTGGCAGCTTTCAGTAAATTTGGTGACACACAGACTTATCCAAGCGACGAATAAAAACCTGACTATTAGAAGGCTGTTGGAGAAGTGCGAGTAAATGTAGGTCGCACAGTGAAGGGAGACATATGGCGGTGCAAAGGCACGCGAGCAGGCATATGCACACGAAATCAAGAGCTAGAGGGCCGGCAGGTATAGTGGATCGGCGTGTACGGACGATATCGGGCGACAGGTGATAAGCGGCCGGGGGCTGCGAGTCAGGGCGCATATGCTACGTGTGTCTAATTAATAATGGGATCAATGTAGGAAAACTTACCCGTTTCCATCGTACGTATGCTGCCTGACGCACGGAGACATTGGTCGCGAAGGTCAGGCGCCGCCGCATGGAATGACAGTAATTATCCGCATAGCAGTATTTAGCATAAGAGATGTCCAACAGAAGATTCGTAGAACTCTGTAGGATAAGAGGCAAGGGGGGAGGGACGGGAGGCGGCTGTGGAAGGGGCTGTAAGAGACGCCCACGGGTAGGGCCGTGGGACATAGGATACCACCGAAAAGAGAGATACTTCATTACAAGATATGGCAGACAAAGGAGAATAAGAGCAGGGGCGAAGTACACACAGAGGTAACGTGTATGGCCCGAAGACCCCCCCCCCCTCTGGCCACGACTAACTATTGGGCGTCACGCGGTGGTACGCGACATAGAGGCCATGCGGGTCCGGTTAGCATGCGGAGCTCCTCCCTAATGCTGTACGCGATGTCGAAATGTTCCCGAGAACTCTAATCGAGACGCAGGTAGGTGAACTGGCACAGCAGATATGTCTTAGCAAGGACCCTAGCCACAGGGCACGCAAATGTGTCGGCAGGGCAGTGAAAGGCCCCCCCCCACGACAACCAACCATGTGTGCACGACTCGTATTGACGATCGACGGGTTCAGGAGTCCACTCGCTGGAGGACACGCAGTACACCACGCGATTCACCAGGGGCGTCAGGAGGCAAGAGAGCGAGGGCTAAAGGTTAGTAACCAGATAAAGATAGAAATCACTGACGGATACGTAAGTAAACGAGTAAGGTCCCGGTAAGAAACGACCGGCAGTAGGGATATAGGGTACAGGCAGACTAGATAACAGGGTACCTGCGGCTAGGCAGGGAGACATATGACGTGAAAGGCAAAGCAGACAGATAGGGCAGCTCCGGGAGACAGTAACACGAAAAGCCCAGCAGGCGGGAAACGGCTAAGATAGCAGGGCCGGCGTAGCTATACGGGCTCACTTCACCTAGGCTGGTCGTGCAGAGCACGAATATAGGTGCACGGCGGCGTTCCAACATCCGGTATATATAATATATACCTTAAGTTAGTATACCTAGGGGCGCCGAGGGTGCATTTCAACGGGGGGGATGCACGGGGTAAAATATGGAGATAGTTCGTAAAAGCAACGCGCGCCTAAATTAGTATGGCCAAAGTAATATATCCATTCAATT
>JABUQX010010655.1:0-5000 GCA_015478945.1 Trachelipus rathkii
ATTATTATTTAAATATAATATATAAATTATTATTAAACTATATATATATATCATATATTATCTATTAATATATATAAATAATAAATATATATATATAATTACTATATTATATATATATATATTATATAATAATAATATAATATATTATTATATTCAATTTAATATCATATATTTAATGTTTTTAGTATTATAGTAAATAATATACTTACTGTTTTTATAAATATAATTAATAATATAATATAAAATTAGAATAAAATTTGACTTATCTTAATTTTTATTAACTATAGTCTTTAATATATATATACCTAAAATAATTTTTTATAACTAACTAACTAACTAGATATATATATATAGCTATATACATAATTATATTTTTTTATATCTATATATTTATATGTTTTTATTATTAGGTTTGTTGATCATATTTATCTCTAACTTAACCTATTATTCCCCCTCACTCACTCATCATATTTATTTAATATCTACTATCACCTCCTACCCATACCCTATTATTCTCACCTTTTCTCACATACCTATTTGCAAACTTTAATTAATATTTAATAGTATATAGATAATTATAAATATATAATTAATATATTAAATATTATAATTATATATATAATTTATATTATATATATATTTATGTGATTATTAATTTTGCTCTATATAGTAAGTATTATTTCCATTGCAGTCAACTCTTAATACATTCATTACGATATAGGTTATAATTATACATAAATATTAATTATATTATATAGATATATCTATATTATATATCCATTATATTTATATACTCTTATGCAGCCCAGCGAGAACCTCATCCCCATGGAAATTAGAGAGGAGGTGACGTTTCATTCCAGGCACTGCAGTTAGTGTTCTTGGTTATCAAGTAATAAGTACGATTTTTAGATTTACAAGTAATTCTTACTAGTGGTTTACATTAAAGTAATTTAGAGAGCGCAACAGATTATTTATATATCTAGGCTGGATAAAAAGCACCTCATTATCGTTTCTCAGACGTCATTTTGGAAATTTACTAGCCACCGTTGAACAGTGGTTTAAGAATCCATAATGGGAAGCGTGAAAGGAGAGAGAGAGTGATTTTGCATGTTACAAATATACTGTTTCATGTGTATATGTTGGCTATGACTTAGTGATGTGTGAGTATTGAGATAAGTGTAATTCACTATGCTCCAGTAAAACTGTGTAATTAAAATATTACAGAAAATCTTCAACCAACTGTATTTTTTTGTGTTGGTTTCAGGGTTATCGCTCAGACCGGAGATTCGAATCTCTCACGAGTAGTTAACTAACGTTTAAGTTCACTAGTGTTAACTTCGAGTTTTCCTGACTCGAGTTCGTTAGTTCCATTTATAACTACGGTATAATTAATATATATATACGATAAGTATATTATAATATATATATATATAATATTAATATATATATATAGTATATGAGTTATATTATATATATATATATATGAGAGTATATATATATTAATTATATATTATAATTATAATTATATATATTTTTTTTTATTTTTTTTATGTTGTCGTTTTTACCACTCGGGGGCAGAGCCCTATTCAGGGAGGGGTGTTTACACTCGACCAAATATATAACATCCGCTAGCGCATAAATTACGCTAGCGTGAGATATTATAACTATATATAGTAATATATATATATATATATATATTAATATATATATATATATATATATTATATATATATATATTATAATACTATATATATTAGTATCTCAGTATACTACATGTTTATAGTATATTATATATTATAATATACGTATATTATAATAATATAATATGATATTATTAATATATATATATATATATTTGTGTAAAGATTAGTCCATCTTCCCTAGAATAAGAAATATATTCATGTACAGTTCCCACAAGTTTTCTTTACTAATACATTTTACTTGATTAACTTAATTTTCATTAAGATTCAACCCTGTGGTGCGCTCACGCTTGATCACCGTGATTGTGATGAGCGGGTGAGGTGTACTATCAGGTTACTGTCTAAGCTTGGTGGGTGAGTGTGGCTATTATTAACCTTATTCTGGGTAGTGGTTGTAGATCTTTCAGGATTATTTGGATTGTGGTTCGAGTGGATATTGTTCACCTGTTTAGCTCGCTAGTGTCAAGTGGTAACACATGCTTTACCTAAAACAAACGAGGGCTCGGGTTCGAAATCCAGCAGAAGTATATATTAAATTTCTCTTATATAATAATATAATATATATATATATATATATATATATATATATATATATAATATATATATATAAAGGTATAGGTGAGCGTATTTATTATATCACTCACCACTGATCAAGCACATAGATTGTATAGTATATATATACTATTATATATATTAAGAATACGAAAACTAATAAGCTAATAAGATGATTTTTTTCTGTGTGAAACTACAATATTCGGATTTTAAGGAAAAATGAACAATTCCTTATAGAAAGATCCGGGCTAACCGAAGGCCTGATATTGAATGAGATATCCCATCCTAGTTTTAGAAATGCAGGATATCGAGCCGGATCTGGATACTGTTTACAATAATCATTACTAGTAACTGTCAGGTTCTTTCCATGATCTCCCTCAGCAGCTAAAGGAGAAATTTGGTGGGGAAGAATTCCTATAAAGGCAACGTGTCCCTAAACAGTTCTCACAGGCCAATGCATGTGCTAGTCTGAGCTTGTTGGCCCTGTGTAGTTTTGAGTCCTGTAACTTAAACAGTATTTCCTCTCTAAACAACCAATGTTGCTAATACTCACAACATATATTCTTTTCCAAAGAATTAAAACCGGTTTATATAGTATGAGTAATGTAATAATATAACCTCAGCCAAGTATTTGCCAGACAGTGGATGCAAAATTCGAATCGTTAATGAGTAGTCCATCTCGAACTTATAAGTTTTAATATATTATATGACATTCGGTTCCATCCTTTTATTTAATGTTGATGAGTCTAACTAAGGCCAGAAGAGTAATAAACTGTCCCCTACTTTTCAAACTCTCTTGACCCTCTATCTCTGCAGCGTGACGTTGGCGAACTATCTATTTACTATAAGTACTACAACGGCAGGTGTTCGCATTTCACCTACATTGGTCACCCTCTTGGCAAGGGGTGTCCTGTTTTCTCATAAATTCTGTGTGAATATTGGGAAAGCCAAGCTTATTCGTTGTGCTATCTCATTATTTCCAGTCACCTCTCTTATGGGGATATTCCTCCCTTTATCTGTTTTTCCTGCTGCATCTAATCTCCCTCTTTTTAAGACTTTCGTCTGCGCTCACTACAGAGATTTGTGCTAGGCTTGAAATTTGGTGAGTTTTCCTTTGTTATTTTTTAATTTCTATTTCTGCCTCTCCTTGAAAAGGACTATCCGCGTGTGTAATAATTACCTGTAATATATATATATATATATATATATATAATATATTATAAATGTATTTATATTATATATATATATATATATAATCTATATATATATATATTATATATGAATACTGATTCTGAGTTCGAAATAAATATTGATTCCGAGTTCGAAATAAATACTGATTCTGGGTTTGAAATGAATACTGGCTCTGGGTTCGAAGTGAATACTGCTTCTGGGTTCGAAATCATTACTAATTCTGAGTTCAAAATGAATTCTGAATCTCGGTTCCAAATGAATACTGATTCTGGGTTCGAAATGAATACTGAATCTAGATTAAAAAATCATTACTAATTCATGGTTCGAAATTAATACTGAATCTGGGTTCGAAATGAATACTGAATCTTGGTTCGAAATGAATACTGCTTCTGGGTTTGAAATGAATACTACTTCTGGGTTAGAAATGAAAACTAAATCTGGGTTCGAAATGAATATTGAATTTGGGTTCGAAATAAATACTGATTCTGGGTTCGAAATGAATACTGATTCTGGGTTCGAAATCAATACTAATTCTGAATTCGAAATGAATATTGAATCTTGGTTCGAAATGAATACTGATTCTGGGTTCGAAATGACTATTGAATCTGAGTTCGAAATGAATATTGATTCTGGGTACGAAAGGAATACTGAATCTGGGTTCGAAAGAAATACTGACTCTGGGCTCGAAATGAATACTGCTTATGGGTTCGAAATCATTACTAATTCTGGGTTCGAAATGAATATTGACTCTGGGTTCGAAATCAATACTGCTTCTGGGTTCGAAATCAATGCTAATTCTGGGTTCGAAATCAATACTGAATCTTGTTTCAAAATGAATACTGATACTGGGTTCGAAATGAATACTGATTCTGGGTTCGAAATGAATACTAATTCTGGGTTCGAAATGAATGCTGATTCTGAACATAATGTCAATTCAGGTTAAAGAATAGACTGTTTAATATGCAACCTATCATGGAACTTTAGAACTGAGCTAAGAATCACACCATATTTCGAGCGTTCTTGCACTACTAATTCAACCTTTTCTTAACGGAGGCAGGGGTTGTTCAAAGATCCCAATTTTCCTAACAATCAGCACAACACCATGAGGACGTACACCAGTACTGCACAGCACCGATCACCACATCGCAGCACCCATCACGCTCATCATCACCCATCACCTTTCCATGCGTCGACGAACTTAAATTGAAAATGAGATACTATCAATTATATTCAGAGGTAAAACCATTTAAAAAATTATATTTGACAAATTATATTTATACGATCCTAGTCAGCCCAAAATAATATAATGGAAAGCTTCATTCACCAAATTCTTTTATTTTTCCAAAGATTTAGGTTATTCCCCATTCACTTCACAACTAAAATTTTTATTAGAATAACCCAAATGAAGAATCTTACACTTTTTAATGTTCAAATCTCTTTGCCACTTTTCAGCATAACCAAGAAGTTTATATTACATTGAAATTGAATATATACATCAATATTTTTAATAGGAAAAGCGAGCTAACTGTAATGTCATAATCAACCTTAAAGACCAAA
>JABUQX010010655.1:17500-20227 GCA_015478945.1 Trachelipus rathkii
ACATTTCATATTTTATGTTTATCTACTGGTTATGTTCCTTAGAGGCAATCATTCCCGAGGCGGTGCAAAATTCCAAAAAAATCCATTCTTTTTGTTATGGATCTAGATAGCCTTTTTCTTTTATTTTTGTTATCCATGGAGAAAATTTTGTGGTGGTTTTCTTCTTTAAAAAGTGAAATATTTTAACTAGCTTATCTATACTGTTGTGACATTCTTCAATGTTGAGGATATTCGTTGTGTTTCCCTAGGCGGGGCGTTAAAACATTCCCATTTCCAGAACATTTGAAATCGGTACACACGTTTACTACTCTCAACTCCGAAAGCGCCGCTTCAGAAAGTAGAGAACACCGAGCTCAGTTTCACAATCGGCTTAGAATAAGACTCATTATAAACCTTCTTCTCTTTTTGCCTTAATATAATGCTCTTTTTTAAAATTGATTTAAATGTTTTCTTTCTCTTCCTTTTTCTGACTAATTTTAATTTAGTTTTGGTAATTCACAATGCAAGTTATCGTTTTCCGTTTTCAATTGGTGATATGGCAAAATAAAATAATTTAAGTTTTCTTTTTGGATAGTCGTCTCGTTCCGAAGAATATTGTTTGTCAAGATTCTGGTTATTTCTTTTAAATTTCTATATCAAAAAGAGTCCAATTCAGTACCGATATCTTAATACACCAATCGTGAACTAAAGGTCTTTTTTATTTGTATTTTTCAAGAAGTTCCTGAAGTGGGTTTGGAAACAAAAACCCTTACCGCGATTTAGGATGTTAAGGGAGCTGCTCCAAAGAGCTTGAAAAATAACAAATAAAATCACGATTCAATGTGCAAATGTCTTGTATATACGCTATCAGCTTCACCGGTTAAAATTTTCCAAGTGTTACCATTCCGGCTTATCCTTTGAAACCTCCTTCCACGCGAGTGGTTGAGCAGGTGGAGATGCTGTCTGGAGGTGATGTCAAGACATGCCTTCGAGTTCACAGTTCCTCTGGGAAGCACAAGCTTTCAGTGGAAAAAACACTGGCAGATTTCCTTTTAGCCCTCGATTCGTGGTTAGGGGGTAACCGGGCCCTTTAGTCTTAAAAATAATCCTAAGTGGTAAGACGTGTTCAAATAAAACTGCCCATCAGGGACTTTTTGAAAAAAAAATAAATATAAGCAACGATTAAGTGCCACAATGTATCTTATATACTATTTTCAGCTTCAACCCGGTTTATAAAATTAATTTACCCCGCAAGTGTTTACCTCTGACACGAGTGTGAGCAGGGAGATTCTGTCTGGAGGTTAGAATGTCCAACGACATGCCTTCACTCCTCTTGGGAAGCAAAGCTTTCAGTGGAACCTAGCAGATTTTCCCGTCCTTTTTAGCCTCATGCGTGGTTAAGGGGTACCTGACTTGGCTTAAATCCCCTAAAGGTACGGATTCAAACGCCACTTAGGGACTTTTGAAAAATTGCAAAATAAAAGCAATCGATTTAACTCCGCAACCCTGGTTTTTATACTATAGTATATATTATATATAATATATATATACTATATATATATATATATATATATATATATATTTATATATAATATATATATATAGTAATAATTATATATATTATATATTATATATATATATACTATATATATATATATATATACTATATATAAACTATAAATAATAACATTGTAGACAAATTGAGCATTGAGATATTTTGGCACTTTTTCCGAAAAACGTTATTCTTAATTAAACTCTAATATTTTATTTTTTTCCCAAAAAATTTAACTCTAAATTTTAAAATGGCAAGTTACATTACAATACTTACTTTCGCGCATTCTTATATTATATTTTTTATTTTAAATATTTGAATAATTATCCATGGGTTAAGTGTATATATATATATATATATATATATATATATATTTATATATATTAAATATATAATATATTATATATTATATATATTATATAATATTATATATATATAATACTATATATATATATATAATATATATATATATATATAAATATATATATGGGTCCATCTTATAATATAAAAATTTACAGTAAAGGGTTATTAAAACTCATACTTGCAGCTACTTGGCATTTGAGTACTCGCCTTTTATAAAGTAAAGCCAAGTAATTTACCAAAGGTTACAGTGTGTGAAGAAAACCAGAGTTTATCTCTATTTAACTATTCTCTTTCTGACAGTAGTATACTGGTGGTGCTGCTGTCGCTTATTTTGAATTTTTCATGAACTTTTAAGACCAGAAATCATTCGGCAGCCCAGAGAGATATTTTGTGAATTGAAAACTTATTATTTTATAACTACGAAAGAATGAGGCACTCACATTACTATCGTGATGATAGAGTTAATCTTGATGATCCACTGCCCCTAACAGTTGGACTTGGAGAAGAGGCAGCGGTGAACTCCCCTTTCCCCTTTCCCCTCGTTAGCCAGACCTCAGGACATTAGAGTTTTCCGTTATTGGTAAATTAAGTAAAATATATCTAATAATATGAATATAATAAATAATAATTCCATAATAATAATAATATAATCATAATAATAATGACATAATAATATATAAATATAATAATATATATAATGATATCAATAATAATAATAATATAATATAATATATAATAATAACTATATATATATTAATAATATATATATTATATATAATATATATATAATATTAATATTATACTATATATATATATATATTATAATATATATA
>JABUQX010010656.1:0-22500 GCA_015478945.1 Trachelipus rathkii
CATTTGTAATGTGAAAATTTAATAAACAATGCGTAATTTTAGATGTTAAAAATTTTTTATTAAAAGGGTTTCTTTCAATCAACATTGAAAAATTATTGATATAATATAAAAAATAAAGTTGAAATTTCATTTAAAAAACGTCAATTTAAGACACCTAAAACTCCTAATAAATTAAATTCTCTTATATGCTTTTTGAAATTGCATTTCAATGAAACGCACTTTTTTTCTTTTCAATTGCTGAAAATACCGTTAAACAACTCAATTTTAAGATTTTACCAAAGATTTTTCAAATGTAAAATTTAGGAAAAAATCGTAATTTTAAGAGTTTCTAAATTTGGTAAATGAGTGAAAATTAAGAAAAAAGCGTAATTTTTTGTTGTGAAATTTTCTTTAATTAAACAGTTTTTCACATACTACATGAATATATTTGGTTATAAGCGAGAGAGAACATATTGAAATATTTCATAAAAAGACGTCAATTTAAGAACACCTAAAACTATAAAACATTCACTTTTCTTCTTTTTTGAAATGCATTTTCAATGAAAACACATTTATTTTTTCAAATGCTGAAAATTACGTAAAAAAACAATTTTAAGATTTACCAATAATTTCAAATGTTGAAATTTAGGAAAAATCGTACCTCTAAGAGTTCTAAATCTTATTTAAGAAAGATTTAAGAAAAAGCGTTAGTTTTAGAAGGTTAAAAGAAATACTTCAGCAGGTCATCGAAAACAATGACTTATTTTTTAATATCTAAAGAAATTTTATAATGATATTTTCTATTAAAAAAACAGTGACAAAAATTAAGACACCTAAAACTAGTTAATAAATTCGCTTTTCTGCTTTTTGAAATGTCATTTCAATGAAACACATTATTTTCAATGAAAAGACTGAAAATACCGTTAAAAACAGTCAATTTTAAGATTTATAAAATTATTTTGTCAATGTTGAAATTTAGGAAAAAATCGTATTTTTTAAGATTCTATAAGTTCTGTTATGAGAAAACTTAAGTGAACATGCGTAATTTTAGGAAGTAAAGAAAATTTTCTTTATTATATAAAACAGGTTGTATTAATTTGTTGTCAAATCACAGAGCAATAGGAGCCTAATAATTGGAGTATAGTAAAAACAACAGCATATTGAGATTATCATTAACAAAACGTCAATAATAAGACACGAAACTTATTAATAAAATCACTTTACCTGCTTTTTAGGATTGCATATTCAATGATAAAACATCCATTATTATTTTCAATATGCTGAAAGCTGTTAGGATTAAATAACTCAAATTTTCAGATTTACCAAAATATTCAAAATGTTGAAATTAGGAAAATCGTACTTTTAAGAGTTCTAATTTTGTAATGTTAAAATTTTAAGATTAAAAGCATATATATATTTGCCATTCAAGCCCACACTAAATTAATTTTATATAAAAGAGGTTTCTCACAACTAATGAAAATCTAAAAATTATAAAAAACAAATACTTGATAATTGCATTGAGAACAAACGTCAATTTTAAAACACTTAAGACTATTAAATTCTCTTTAACCATGGACTTCTTTGAAATTTGAGCAATTTACAATGGAAACACTTATTTTTTTTCAATGCTAAGAAAAGTAATCACTCTTGTTAAAAACTCAACTCATTTTAGATTTACCAAATAATTTACAATGTTGAACAGTTGAAATTTAGGAAAAATCGGTACTTTTAAGAGTTCTGAATTTGTACGTACCGTGAAAATTTAAGAAAAAGCGTAAATTTAGGAGTTTTAAAAATTTTTTATATTAAATACAGTTCTTCGATTAAGCCTAATGTTAACTGAATTTGAAAGTAGTGTTGTATATTAACACACACAAATATTTGAACATTTCATTCAAAAAACGTCAATTTAAAGACACCAAACATTAATAAACAAATCTCTTTTCTGCTTTTGGAAATTTGCATTTCAATGAAACACACTTAAATTTTTCAAGAGTGCTGGAATAGTATTTATTTATCTAAAGTTTTCAATTTGTCAAAAGATTTACCAATATTTCAAAAATGGTTGAAAGTTTAAAGGCAAAAAAGTCGTATTTTTAAGCAGTTCTAAAGTGATATGTAATTGTGAAAATTTATAAATTATAAAGGTTCGCGATCCGCTTAAATGTTTTGTCCTATTAAAACAGGTTTTGTCAACTAATTGAAATATTTAGTATAATAAAACAAATTGAAATTTTACTTAAATGAAATCGAATCGAACCACATTAGACTTAGCTAAACCTACTTCAATAGAATTCACTTTCTTGGCTTTTTGAAGATTGCATTTCAAGGGAAACACATTAGTTGTTTCAAATGCTGAAAATATCCGTTAAAAAACTCAATTTTTAGATTCTTAACAAATAATTCAAAATGTTGAAATTTAGACACAGAGTGACGCATGTTAAGAGTTCTAAATTGTAATGTGAAATTCTAAGCATGATAGCGTCAATTGTAGAAGTTGAAATCCCTTTTTAATATTAGACACACAGGTTTTTCGAACGATGACTAATTGATTTAAATGGTATTATTAAACACAATAGTGCTCTGACAAATTTTCATTAAAAACCTCAATTATAAGACAGCTAAAACTATTAATTAATTCGCTTTCTGCTTTTTGAAATTTTGCATTTCAATGAAACACTTATTTTTCAATGCTGAAAGCATATTACCCTGGTTACAAACACCAATCCTCTCAACGCATAACATATACTCAAATTATTTCATATGCTTGAACTGAAATTCTACTAAAATATTCGTATTTTAAAGTTCTATCATATTGTTATATGACGAGATACAGAGAGAAAACGCCGTGTAATTTTAGAAGTTCAAGACATATTTTTCAATTACAACAAGGATTTAGACTTAATGACAATGTACTATGACTTTGTGAGTAATATTCCTACAAATCACAGATAATGTTGCTGATGAAAGAAACGTCATTTTAATTTGGACACTAAACACTATTTATATCCGAATTCTCTTTTCATGCTTATTATTGATAAATTGCCTACGGATGAAGTGAAACATTATCCTTTGCAAAATGCTGGAAAGATACGCTGTTTAAAATACTCAATTTGTTAAGACAATACTTACCAATATCGATTTCAAAACTATGAAAATTTTAGGAATTAAAATCGTAAGGCTTTTTCAGAGGAGTGTCTATAAAAAGAGGAAGCTTTAATCAAGAACCAGAAAGAAGCGTATACTTTTATAGCAACTGAGATAGTTATTTTTTTATTACCTGGAAACTAGTAGTGATAATTACCTACAAAATATTTTGTATATTAACAAGACCAAATTAGAAATATATATACAAAAAACGTTCCATATAATAAGACTGGCCTGGCTTAAGCTCTATTAACTACTTTTCTCTTTTTTTGGCTCTTTTTGAAATTTGGCATTAAAAATTGAATCACATTATTTCTCTTTTCCAAATGCTGAAAATATCCTTAAAAAAAATAGCTCAATTTGTTTAAGATTATTACTAATAATGTTTAAATGTTGATTATATCTTTGTAAAATCGGTAAAATGAGAGCTGCCCGGCTCTCATTCACATAATTTGTGAACAACTTTCTGGGCAATCAAAACTCTAATTAAATCTTTAAGTTAAAATTTTTTATTAAAACAGTTTTAACAACTAATGAAATATTGGTATTTAAAACAAATATTGAAATTTCAGCTCTCAAAAAAAAACGAAACATCTTTGCTAATACTTCTCTTCAGGCCCCTATTAATAATAAATTCTATTTTTCATTTCTTAGCTTTTTAATTATGAAACTCTTGCTATTTCAATGAAACCACATGTATTATATATTTCACAGAAATGCTGTTAAATACCTGAGTTAAAAACATATTTTAAGATTTACCCAACTATGATTTCACAATGTTGTAAATCTTAGGTGTTGAAATATCAGGTAATTTTAATGTAGTTGCTTAATTTGTAATCCTATGTGAAAGTTTAAGAAAAAAGCGAATTTTAGAAGTTGTAAATTTTTTTATTGTAAAACTTAGGTTTTCACAAGCTAATAAGATCATTTGAAATCGGAATACATATTGATAAAACAAATCACCTTGAATTTTAGAATAAAATACGTTCAATTTTGAACGAACACCTATAAACGTATTTAATTAGAAATTCACGTTTTCTTGAGTCTTTTGAAATTGACATTTATATCACATCAGAGCGACAATATATAGTTTTTATAAATGCTGAAATATTACTACCGTTATAGAAGACTTTGCAATTGTAAGATATATACAACCCATATTTTCAAAGTTGATAATTTAGGAAAAACGTACTTTAAAGAGTTCTAAATTTGTAATGTGAAATGAATTTTAGAACAAGGCGTAAATTCTTAGATGCTGAGAGAGTAATTTTTATTAAAAGAGGTTTTCAACTAATTGAAACTATACTTAAGATTATTATAAGTGACAAATAATTCCGAAATTTGCATTAAAAAAACGTCAATTTAAGACCACTTGACAATCACTAGTAATATCTCTCGTTTTTCTGGCTGTTTGCATAATGCTGCAATTCTTCATGATCTCGTAACACATATAATTTTTGTCGCAATGCTGTATAATATAGCCTGTTAAAGAACTAGCAATTTACCAGGCACTGTACGTCCAACTATCAAATTGGGCTTCTTGAAGGAGAAAGTCATTGCAGTTCCCTGTTATAAAGTTTTATGTTGATAAATTTAAGAAAAGGCGTGAATTGTAGACAATTTGAGAGATTTTTTATTAAAACAATGGTGTGTTGTTCCACAACATAATGAAATGAGTTTGGCTCATCATATATGCAACGAGAATATTCGAAATCATTATGAAAACGTCATTATGAGAGACCAGACTAAACTATTTAATTCGCTTTCTCTTCGCTTTTCTCACTGTGCAAGTATTTGCATTCTATGGCAATACACTAATTTAATTTTCAATGCTGAAAATCACGTTAAAAACTCAATTTTAAATTTACCAAATAATTTCAAATGTTAAAATATAGGAAAAATCGTACTTTTAAGAGTTCTAAATTTGTAATGTGAAAATTTAAAGAAAAAGCGTAATTTCTTAGAGCTATAAATTTCTTTATATTACAACTCAGGTTTTCATCTCATCACTTAATTGAAACTTATTTGGTATATACCAAAAACAAATATTGAAATTTCATTAAAAAGACGTCAATTTAAGACACACCTAAAACTATTAATAAATCTACTTTTCTGCTTTGAAATTGCAATTTCAAGAAACACATTATGTTTTTCAAATGCTGAAAAAATACCGTGAAAAAATCAATTTAAGATGGGGTCTTCTGCATAAGGGAGGATGGAAGATGGAAGATCGGAATAATTATCAGTTCTACATAATTTGGGTATATGGAAAATTTATATAGAAAAAAGACGTTATTTTTAAGAAGTTAAAATTTTTTTATAAAACGAGGCTTTTTTATACGACTAAAAGAAATATTTTTTTTAATATATATACCGTATAAAACAAATATTTAATTTTAAATAAAGAACAGTCATTTTAGGTCATCCATAAATTATTAATATTTTCTCTTTAATCGCTTTTTGAATTTGCATTTTCAATGAAACACATTAATTTATCAAATGCTGCAAATACTGAAAGTTATGTTACAAAACTCAATTATTAGATTTACAAATAATTTCAAATTTTGTTGAAATTATGAAAGATCGTAATATTTCCAAAGAGTTGTAAATCTAATTGTGTAATACTATGAGAAATATACTCATAGAATATAATCGCTAATTATTAGAGAGTATAAAATTTTTTATAAACAGGTTTTACACACTTAATGAGAGTGAGAGTTATAGAAACAAGAGATATCGAGATATTGTCCATTTAGTGTTACGTCAATTGATTTTACAGGTCGAAAACTAACATTTAATCGTCTTTTCTTTCTGCTTTTGAATTGCCATTTCAAATGAAACATCATTATTTTTTCAATGCTGAAAATACCGTTAAAAACTTCAATTTTAAGATTACCAAAATAATTCAAATGTTGAAATTTAGGAAAAATGTACTTTTAAGAGTTTAAATTTGTAATGTGAAAATTTAGGAAAAGCGTAATTTAGAAAGTTTCAATTTTTTATTAAACAGCTTTTCAACAACTATGATAATATTTGGTATATTAGGGACAAATGAGTGAAATTTCTCAGCTTAAAAACAACTCAATTATAAGCCCATCCTAAACCTATTGTTATAAATTCACTTTTTGCTATTTTTTGAAATATAGCATTTTCAAATGAACACATTATTTTTTATAATTGTTATAATACCGAGTTTAAAAACTCATTTTTTAAGACTTATTTCAATCTTTTCAAAATCTCTTAAAAATTTAGGAATATAAACCGTACTTTTAAGAGTTTAAATTTGGTAATGGGAATATTGTTATGATTAACTATTTTAAGTTTAAAAAATGTCTCTTTTACTTAAATTACAGCGTTACAATTAATTGAGAACCAATTTTGTAATATAAAAAACAATATTAAAATTTTCATTAAAAAACCCGAATCCTATGTTTGCTACTCAACATTAATAAAATTACTTTTTTTGCTTTTTGAAATTGCAGTTTAATGAAACACGTTATTTTTCAAATGCTGAAAATACCGTTAAAAACCTGCAATTTTAAGATTTAACCAAATATATTTATATAATGAAACTTTAGAAACAATTCGTTCATCTACGAGAAATGCTCTGTTATTGTGTAAAATTAAGAAGAAAATGCGTAATTTTCAGGACAGCTTCAAATATTTCTTATTACAACAAGAGATCTCTCTTGCAACAACTAATGAAATATTTTCGTATATATTTATAAAAACATAGATTGAAATTTCATTAAAATCGTCAATTATAGCAGAGCTTAAAACAATTAATAACCTCTTTTCTGCTTTTTGAATTGCATTTCCGGTTTCAGAACATTTCACTTCAATCTTAAATTCTACCACTCTTCCAATCTGAAAAAATCTCTATTTTAAAAGATTTGACCGAATAATATATAATTATAAATTATAGGAAAAAGAATCGCCTACGTCTATCAAGTAATAGAATGTTGTAATGTGAAAATTAAAAGCAAAAGCGTAATTTTAGAGTTAAAATTTTATTAAAACAGTTTTTCAAAAAAACTAATTAACATATTTGGTATATAAAACAGATATTGAAATTTCATTAAAAACGTCAATTTAAGATACACGAGACAAACTATGAATAAATTTGGGTCATCACATTCTCTCTGCTTTCTTAGAAATTTGCATTTCAACTTGAAACCACATTAGTTTTTGTCCAAAAAATGCGTATAATACCGTTATATACAACTTCAATTTTTAAGATTTAACTTACAATATAATGTTCAAGATTACGTTGAATTTAAGGAAAAATCGTACCTTTTAAGAGTTCTAAATTAATGTAACTTGAAAAATTCCTAAGCAAAAACGTACATTTATTAGAAGTTAAAATTTTGTTTTTATTAAAAAATCGTTTCACACACTAATAACTGAGAGTATGTTGGTAATAGTAAAAGCAAGTGTTGAAATTTCTTAAAAAACGTCAATATTAATGACACCTAAAACTATTACACTCAGACTTCACTTTTCTGCTTTTGAAGATTGCCATTTCTAGATGACACACATTAGGTCTTAATATTCAAGTATGCTGAAAATACCTTGTTTCAAAAATTAATATTGATCTTCCCCCACATGATATTTCAACACTATGTTAATGATTATTATAAGGAAAAATTCGTCACTTTTTAAGAGTTCTCAATATAATTTATAAAGGGACTATTGTGATTTCATTTTCTCACATATTGTTAGAATTTTTTCATTAAAACAGGTATATTGCACAACTATCAGAATTTAAATATATTAAACATTAAAAACGAAATATTTGAAATTTCATCAAACGCAAGGGTATTAAGATCATCCAGTACTAAGACTATTTAACAATTCACTCTCTCTCTGCCTTTGGAATTGTGCATGCAAACAGATGAAGAACCTTTACAGTCAAAAAAAATACCTATTAAAAAATTCGTAATCAAATCTCTCTCTCAGAACTGCAAAATGTTGAAATTTAAGAATAAAATGTACTTTTTATAGAGTTCTAAATTGTAAGTGGTGAAAATTTAGAGAAAGCGTAAATCTTTAAAGAAGTATAATTCTTTACTATACAACAGGTTGGTCGTAACAACTAATGAAAATGTTTTTCTATTAAACAAATATTAAAATTTTCATCTAAAAATTCAAATTTAAGACACTAAAACTATTAATAAATTCCTTTTCTTGCTTTTTTTGTTGAAAATTGCATTCAATGAACAATAATTATCTGAATTTTCAAATGCTGATATCAATAACCGTGAAATAATTCGATAAACCAATATTCCCCTGAATTGTATTTTTTTATATTTAATATGACCTTAGGTGGTAAAAGAACAACAAAGCCCTACACAAGATCCATCAAAGTTGGTAAAAAAAACAATTCCTTAGTAGAAACCTGCGAGTAATTTTGTACGAAGTTAAATTTTTATTAACAGGTTTTAACACACGTATTAAATATTTCGTATTTATAATTAAAAATATTGAATATTCATTAAATAACGTAACTTTGCGCCAACCAAGCAATATTCATCACCTGAATATCACCTTTTTCTGAAATTGCATTGAAGGCAAAAGACATGAAATTTTCATTCGAAGAAGCCAGAAAAATACCGTTAAATAACTCTATTTTAAGAAGATTTAACCAATACTTTCAAATGTTGTACATTTAGGAAAATATCGTACTAATATTAGAGAGTTTCTAATTTTGTTCCACATTGCCTCTGAAAATATAGAAAAAGCGTAATTTTAGATGTTAAAATTTTTTTATTTATCAAGAGGTTCGAACAAGTAAGAAAATATTTGATTTATAAAAACAATATATTGAAATTTCATTAAAAAACCGCAATCTATTTACCAGCACCACTTAAACTATTAATAATATTCTCTTTTCTGTTCTTTGAAATTGCACCTTTCATTGAAACACATTTTTTTGCAAATACTGAAAATAACCGTTAAAAACTCAAAAAATATTGGAGAATCATATCCCAAATAAAGTTTTCAAGTTTGAAAATATATATCAGAATATACCAAGTAAATATGAAGAGAGATTTGTAAATTTTGTAATGCTGAAAAATTTGAGAAAAAGCGTAATTTTGAAAGTTAAATTTTTTTTAAATACAGTAATCACAAATAAATAAATATTGTATATAAAACAAATATTGAAATTTCATTAAAAAACGGTAATTTAAGACACCTAAAGACTATTATATAATTCAATTTTTCTGCTTTTTCCATTGAAATTCGCTTTCTAATGAAAGCACATTTATTTTTCAAATGCTGGAAATATTATTCGAACAAAATCAGATTTTAAGATTTTCCATATATAATTTCAATGTTGAACTATTTTACGTAGACCCAATTGACAATAATTTCTTCATGAGTTTTCTAACTATTTTGTAATTGTAAAAATTTTCAAGCAAAAGAAAAGTTCATAGTAAGTTAAAATTTTTTATTCAATAAAACAGGTTTTTCACTAACTATGTTGGAACTTGATATATAAAAACTAAATACTTGAAAAGCTCCCATTTAATAACAACGCGTCAATTTAAGACACTAAAACTATTAATAATTCACTCTTTTCTGCTTTTTTTTAAATATCAATTTCAAAGGAAACAACTTATTAATTTTTCAAAGTGCCTGATCCATATATAACAAGTTAAATTAAATCAAATTTTAGATTACAAATAATTCAATAATTATGATTAAATTTAGGAAATGAATTCGTACTTTGTAACAAAGTTCCCTAAGTATGGTAATTGTGAAAGATTTCAGCAAAAGCGTATAACTCTAATTAGAAGTTGAAATTTTTGCTATGTACAACAGGTTTTCAACAACTATGAGATATTCATTAGTATTATAAATATACAAATATTCGTAAATTCTCATTGAATACATTCTAAGACATCAACTTAAAACTATAATAATTCACTTTTCGCTTTTGAAATATCATTTCAAGGAAACACATTATTTTTTTCAATCTGAAAATACCGTTAAAAAAAAACTCAATTTAAGATTTACAAAATTTAAAATGTTGAATTTAGGAAAAATCGTACTTTTAAGAGTTCTAAATTTGTATTAGTGTGATAATATTATAATAGACCAAAAGCTGTAATTTAGAAGTTAGAAATTTTTAAAATTAAAACAGGTGTTTATCACCACACTAAGGCATATGAGAATCACTTTGGCCTATATTAGAAAAGAATATTGGAAATTTTCATTCAAAAACCTCTAATAATTAAACACTAGACAAAGCTTTAATTCATAGTTCGCGTTTCTTAATAGCTTCTGTATCTTGTGTGAATTGCATTTCAATCGCAACGATCATCATTATTTTTTCTAATGCTGTGTGATAATAACGTTAAAACTCATTTTAAGATTTTACCAAAGTAAATCTTCAAAAACTGTGTGAAGATTTAGGTGAAAAGATGCGTACCGCTTTAAAAGAGTTTGCTAATTTGTAATGTGAAAAAAATTAAAAAAATAGCGCTTTTGAATTTTTAAAAATTAAATTGTTTTATAAAATCAGTTTTCACAACTAATGAATAATATTGTGGTATATAAAAATACAAATTTTACGTTATCATTATAAAAAACGTCAATTTAAGACACCTAAAACTATTAATGAAATTCCGCTTTTTCTGCTTTTTGAATTGGCATTTAAATGAAACACATTTAATTTTTTCAAATGTGAAAATACCGTTAAATCTCAATTTTAAGATTGACCAATAATTTCAAATGTTAATTTTTAGGAAAAATCGTACTTTAAGGTTCTTAAATTTGTAATGTGACAATTAATTAAAAGCGCTAATACTAGTTGCTACAGACTTTTATTGAAGTTTTAGGCGTTTTTGATACCTAATAGACTAATTAGAAGAATTACATGAGCAAAATTACTTAAAATAATTGTCGATGTAATAAACGCTCAATTTTAAGACACTAAAACTATTAATAAATTCTTTTCTGGCTATATGTCTGTGAATTTGAGCTATCTTTCACACTGAAACACATATTTTTGTTAACACAATGCTAAAAATAAACGTTAAATAAATATAATTCTCATAGGCCTTTTCTAATAATCTTTCTAGTCTTCATTAAATAATAAGGAAAAATCCGTAACTTTTATTAAAGAGTTTCTTAAATATATTCCTTCTTAAGGTGATGAAATACTAAACCAAGTAACGGTTTTTATTCATAAAATGTTAAAAATTTTTATTAAAACAGGCAGTCACATAAATGTAAATTAATAGTTTATCAATTTATGATGGACGACAAATTATATGCAAATATAATTAAAAAACTCAGATTTATGAACAAACTTTTAAAGCATAAATTCATACCTTTCTTATTTTTATATATACCTCTTTAACATGCTATATTATATATATTATTATTTATTCAAATGACTGAAAATACTCACCGTGATTGAAAAACTCAATTTTAATGATTTACTATATAATTTCAAATGATGGAAATTTAGGAAATCGTACTTTTTATAGAGATTTAAAATTTGTTTCATGTGACTAAATTTAATGTCAAAATTGCGTATTATATGAAAGTTAAAATTTTTTATTTTAAAAAAGGTTTTCACACTAATCTATGTAATATTTGGTATAAAGTAACAAATATTGAAATTTCTATAATAAACGTCACAATTTTTAAAGACACCTAAAAACTATTTATAAATTTAACTTTCTCAATGAACTTATTGGCAGAGATCTCGTCATTTAAAAATAGAAACACATTCTCTTTATATATGTAAAGCTACAGAAAGACTAACCACTGAAATAGCAGTTACTTTACTATTCTTTTTTCAAAATGTTGATTTTATGGTAAAAATCGTACTTTTAAGTAGTTCTAATAATTTTTGTGAGATGGGATATTGGTAAATCTAAGGAGTTAATTTTAGAAGTTAAAATTTTTTATTAAATAGGGTTTTCACAACTAATAGCGATATGTGCTATTTAAAAACAAACTATGAATGATATTCAATTAAAAACGTCAATTAAGACACCTAAAACTCTATTAATAAATTCTAATTTCTGCTTTTGAAATTGCATTCCAAATTAAACTTATTATTTTATTTCTAATGCTGAAAATACAAAATAAAAAATATTAAGTATATTTAAAACAGTCAATTACAAATGTTTTAAAATTAAGGAATACAAGGTTATGGTCAATGAAATTAAAAATCTTTGTTATTTGATGAAAATTTCATAAAAAGTGTAATTTTAGATAATTTTACTTGAAGGATGAGAAACGCTGCTTCACATAAGTGCTCATAAAGACCGCAGAAAAAAAATCAATTAAATTTATAATATAATCAATTTAAAATTGTGCCAAGTGTATAAGTGTATGACATTGAAGTAGACATGGATAAATATTGTTGCATAAAATCTGCAGCATATTTGGAGAACAAGGAAACATTGATACTATACCAACCAGTACTACCCAGCATTGACGCCCCGATTACCATAATATTTCTCAGTCATTGTACACATGTAAATACACAAAAGAGCAAAGAAGTGCACAGTTTAAATGAGGTTGGAGAGTGCGGATGTTAACCGATAAGAGATGTACAAGTGTTGAAAGGAAGGGAATTATCAAAGATGGTATTGAAATTGAAAGTGGAAATTGTTTTAAAATCTTCTAGACCATGAGTTCAAAAAATTAAAATAAAATCTATTGTATTCTTGGTGTTTCGGTTTCTCCTGATTCTTTCTTAGGACATTAGGAATATAGAGACAGTATACAAAAGCACATGGTGCCCTATCGAGACTGCCGCCCATCGCCACCACCTAAACCAAGACAGTGCCTCATGCAAATTCCACAAAGCACCTCTAGAGGGCTTGGTCAAAGTTTGTGGTAACTAACAAATCCCCAATCCAATTTGCTTAGTCAAAAACTAATAGATGATATGACCAGATATGATACTGCCCAACCATCCACATCATTAAATCTAACTAAGTTATGGTCACACGATGCCATCTAACAATCTAATGCTATTACAATAAAAACGCAAATTTAGCTCTTCGTCAATATCTACTATTAGATACCCACCATTCCATAAACGAATCTAACCGTTTCTGAAATGTTGCAATCGAGTAGTCACACTCACAACCTCCTCTGGCAGCAGCTAATTCCAAAAGTTTTAACAACCTATTAACTTGCGGAATGCATCGCTCTTATATCAGTAATGGCAATGCCTTTCCTCTAATTTTCTATTATGCCGCCTGGCGACCCTTGTCCTATGTTGCTACTATGTAAAACATTATTTGGTCTCCTATGTATCATTACTAGCTTAAATTGTTTTTGTATATCGCTGTATCAGTGTCCCCTCCTGAGAAATCGCTGTTCCTTAGCCAGAAAACATTCTACAACCTCCTTCAGCTCATAATCATAGCTCTACCCTCTCTCAAACCAAACGACAATCATCGCCTTGTTGGCTCTACGTGCAGCTCTCTCTAGCATATCTTAACGTCTTATCTTAATAAGGGCCCAATAAACTGTGCACAATACTCCCTAGTACTTACTCGGCCTACACATAGCTATTAATACAGTTTACTTATTACTTCTTGCTCCCCTTGTAAAACCAAACCATTGCGAATTTATTGAATGCGACCAGCCATCTATCTAAGCTTATTTCTAGCTTCAAACAATTGATTCAGCTACTTTCAAATTCCTGCTTATAATTCACATCTAAATTCTTTTTTCTTGGTCCCAGCAGACTCAAGCCTACCCCGCATCATTCAATCAAGCTTCACAAAAACTTTTATTTTGAGTAACCTAGGTGAACAACCTTACACTTTTTATCTCACTCAAAATTCATATTGCCACTTATCTGCACACACAAGAAGTTTATCCAGATCATTTTGAGAATCTTATGCATCCCTTCACATCCTAACTGAAGGTGCCAGCTTTAGTATCCATCTGCAAACCTTTAGAAACCTTGCATTTACCAGTCCCTGGTCTAAATCAGGTTTATATACTATAAGGAACAAATAGCTGTGCGCCAGCACTGAAACGCCTCGTGGGACACGACACTCTTCACTATTTCCCATGAGGATTATTGCCATTTAGTGTACACACTGTTTTTCCTCTAATTTCGCCCACCACCTCCTTTAATGCCAACCATGTACCAGCACTCAGCCCCTATACCACATTGCACATCACTTTTTCACCCACGCCTTATGTGGGGAATCCGCTATCATAGCTTTAGCTAAAAGTCTATAACAAAATCAACTGGATCCCTTGGTCAATGCAGTCAGTAATGCATTCCATAAATTCTAGACCTGGTTACTCCTCACCATGACCTACCCTTTCTGAAACCCAGATGACCTACCATCTTAATATACCCTTGTTTATTCTCTTATTTACTTTTTCTCTATATGCCTTTCAGTAACTTTTCCAGACGCTTTACCAACCAAGCAGATGTTATAGCTAACTGCCGGGCCTATAAGTTTCCCAAAATCTTCCATTACTTATCTCTTTCTTATATAATAAGGCACATCAACATATGCTGGTTTCCCAGTCATCATAGGTACCCCTTTCGCTTCCCTTTCCCCCACCAATGTTATCAGATCGCTTAAAAAGTCAATATACACGTGCCTTTTAGCATATGGCTTCGACTACTCCTCTTTCAGTATGCTACTCACACATATTACACCAATCAAGGGACTCCTGCAGCTTTACTCTGGATCAATACATGATCTAATAAACGTTTATATATCGTTTTACATCCAAAATTCCAAATTCTGATAGTCTATTTTGTTACGATGCATAATAGGTAACCTAATTAGTCTCCTGCGAAATCTATTTTATCTAATCTTTCCTCTGTAAACAACATGAAGCAAAATAAGCATGAAAATGTTGACGCACTCCTTATCGTGAACTCACTAAATTTTCAATCAATTTTAATTGGACCAATTGTCCTATTCCTACTTTTAAATTTATAAAAGCTAAAAAAACTTCTTCAGGTTCTTATTACTCATTCCCTTGCTAATTAACTTTCTGCCTCTGCGTCTTTGCTTTCTTCTTGGGACTGTTAAGTTCATTACTTTTTCCTCTCTATAATTTTTCTAAATCATCTTCCTAATGCTATCAGCCATCCATTCTGTAAGGATCGCATTGCTTCTCTCCTTAAGGAAGCTTCTTAGAGGTTCTAGATGGTTTGAGAGCTTCTCAGACATTTTGCGCCCACCACAGCCCTGTGAAACTCTGTTTTGGCATAAGGATGTGGTCTGTCCCTATGTGGAGTACGGCGTTGTGTGATCTGGGGTGATTCCCAATCACAAAGCTCCTGATTGAAACTGTGTAATTTAGACTTTCTATAAGCTCCTTTTGGCTCAGAGATTTTCTCAAGTCCCTCTCTCCTCTCTCTCCCTTCTCATCTCTCTCTCTCTCTCATTCTCTCTCTCTCTCTCTCTCTCATCAGCTTCTATTGTATAGATATCACTATATATACTTATATATTATATTATACTATATATATATATATATAATATATATACTTATATAATATATATTATATATACCTATATATAATATAGTATGTATATATATCATATATAATATATATATCACCTTATATATCAATATATATATATATATATATATAACTTTATATATATACTATATAATATATATATCATATATCATATTACTATATATAAATATATATAACTCTAATAATTATGATATATAATACATCATATTACATAATTCCCTCATAATCCATTTACTTTACTATATATATCTCACTACTCACCTATATATTACTATATTATCACTCATATAAATCTTGTTATTATCCCCTTACTTAACTTATATTATATCACACTTCATACTATATATATATATACTATAAAATTATACTATAATATTACGTACTATTAATATTATCTATTATATATAAAATATTATACTATAATATACTCTAAGTAGTAATACTATATGTATAAGTCTATCTATATATATTATATATATATAGTAATACTATATAATATATATATATTCACTATATAACATAAATATATTTATATATATATATATAGTATAATCCACCATATATATATACTATATATATATATTATATATATTACTATATATATATATATACCTCGTATATATATATATTTACATAAATATAATTTATATATATATTATGATATATATATAGTAGTATATATATAACTAATATGAAATAATATCTATATTATATATATATAATAGTATATATAGTATTATATCCCGTATATGTAAATATATATATTATGTGGTATATAGTATATAATATATATATCTATATCTATAGATATATAATAATACACTATTATATATATATATATAGCAGTCAATATATAATAATATATATGTATATATATATATATATATATATATATATATATCCATTGATATATATCGTATATATATATTCTATATTATAGTAATAATATACTAGTTATTAAGCTATTATTCCTTACTCTATATACTATATATATAATATATACTTATAATATACATATATTTATATATATATATATATTATATATACTAATTCATTATCATATACTCTTATGATTAAGTTCTCTATATATATTATTTATCATATATATATATATATATATACATATATTACTTAATATGATATTAAGTTATATATGTATCATTATAATAAGTATATACAATAATCATATATATATAATATATATATATATATATTTTTATATATATATATCATATATAATATATATAGGTATATAGTTACTATTACTCATAATAATATATATATATACCCGTATATTACTGAAAGAATACTTTCTTATATCAACTATCATCAATATCACTATAATATACTATATATTGATTTATATATATCTAATATATATATATATATCTATATATATCCTATATATATATATAATATATAATCCCGTATATATATATATATATTATATATATATCCTATATATTTATATATTATAATATATATATTAATACTAGTAAACATATATATACTCACTATATCTTCTCTTATTCTATATATATATATATATATTATCAACTGCTAAGATATATATATATCTATCTAGTCTATCTATCTATCTATCTATCTATCTTTAATCATCTATCTCTATCTATCTATCTATCCAATCATACTTCTATCCTCTCTTACTATATAAGTATATTATATATATATCATATATTATAACTATATATATATTAATACATATATATATAATTATATATATATACATATATATATACTATAATAATATATATAAGTATATATTTATTTATTTTATATATATATACGATATATATTAAATATATACTCATTCTATATACGGTATATACTACTTACATATAATAGAGAGTACTAATATATATATCCTAGTAGTATATATATATAACTATATAATATATAATAATATATATATATCATATATATTATAATATTAACTCTTTTTTCTTAATATATCATAATATATATATACTAGATATATTATATTATTTCTATATATTATTATATCATACTTATATTATAAAATTAATAATCCACTCCTATCTATAATATATTATATATATATATATTAATATATATATATTATACTTACTTACTAGGCTATTCCTTCTATATATACTCTATGTATACCCTTCGATAATACTATCTAATGATTATATATATATTATATATTATATATATAATTATTATAGATTATTTTATTATATACTATTATATTATTTATATCTCTATATATATATATACTATCTAGTTTCAATATATATATATAATATATATATATATTATTAAGTATATATATATATATATATATATATATTATATATATATATATATATATATATATATATATATATATCACCATATATATCTATATATATAATTAATATATATATATATATCATAGTAATACTATAAATTATATATATATATATCTACGTATAGTATATATATATATATACTTATATATAATATATATATATATACTCTTCCTCCTATATATATATATAATATATATATATATACTATATATAATCAGATAATTGTGGGGATATTAAATGCCTGTAAGTAAATGAAAAGCATTTACTCGTATATAATATAATTAATGTATGAGAATGGAAAGTGTCAAAGTAGTCGAAGATCACTTAGAAACGAGAAAGGAAATGAACTGAGTTAAAATTTAAACAAAAAACAAAAACAAAAGCAAAAAAAAAAACAAGATGAAATGTAAAGAAATATAAGGACGCTTTAATGAAAGATATGATAAAAAGATAGGAAGAAATAGAAGCCATAATTAAAATTAATTGTAAAACTTTAGTGAGATTCGAATATCGAGTTACAATATGGATGGGAATCGAGGTGACATTTTAATCCGTAGAAGGAAACTCGATTATGAAGAACCAGCGATGAGATCCATTGCGGGTACACCCTATATAGTGCTTGCTTTTAACGAGTAAAATAACACATTCTATTTCACCATTACTTCCATTTTAAGATTACACCATACAAAAACAAACGAGTTAAAACGCATAACTTTTTAGGGTGTAAATGAAGAATTGTTTGAATGAAGAGCAAAATCATGAGTGTTGTTGGATTGTAAGTTACCTCTTAAATTTGTCCTTTAAAAAATTAACAATTTTATCAACTTTTTTTTTTTTTTTTTTTTTTTTTTTTTTTTTTTTTTTTTTTTTTTTTTTTTTCTTCCTTTTTTTTTTTTTATTTTTTTTTTTTTTATTACTAAAGTATTTACTGTCATATTGAATTAAATAATTGTGCTTAGCTAAATTTATATTAAAAAAACTCCTCAATTAATATAAGATTAAAAAGAAACAGTCTGTTATTTTATATATATATATATATTACTACTAAATATATATATAAATAACCAATTATATTATCATATATATATAATAATATATAGTATATATATGATATATAGATATATACTATATACCTATATAATATATATAATTATATATATATACCTATATATATGTATTATATATAATATTGTATATATATATATATATATATATATATATATATATATATAATACTATATATATAATATATCCATATAATAATAAATATATACTAGTATTTAAAGATCAATTAACAAGATATTACTTAACTTATACCCTCTATATATAATTTATATATATATATATATTATATAGTATATAATATAGTATATATATGTATACTATATATATATACTATCTTATATATATATATATATATATATATTCTATATAAACTATTAGTCGGTAACTCACACGTTTTTATATTCGCTTAATGGGTTATCAGACAACAGGCATAGAATTTAACAATATAAACTTTATTATGTCTTACTAATTTCATTTTTCATATGCATTTTCTCCTAAAAGATTCTTCATCTTTTATTGTACTTTTTTTTCAGTCCCTCTCTTTCCTCGTCCGTCTTGTTACTTGTTTGTTATTGTGTTGTGTGTTTTTGGTTTTCCTCTCTTCTCTCTCTCTATTCATATTATATATTACCTATATGCCTAGTATATATATACCTATATTATAGTATAATATAGTATATATACTATATTATAATATATATATGATATATATATATACAGTGGCGTATTTAAGGGGGGGGCAGGGGGGCCATGGCAATCTTGCAAAATCAATTTTCCATGACACTAAAAATGTATTAAGGTATCCATAGCCGGTTAATGAATTACTCAAAACGCCCATAAGTAAATTAATTTCTAGTATAATTCGTTCAGCCCTTGTACAGGCCCTACAAATCTCTCGTAACGCTCCATTAGTTAATAACTCAAACTTGAAAACATCTAGAGAAATGCGAACATAGAATATTCAGCTGATTTGAAAAGAATGTCTAAGCGGCATTAAACAATCTGAACGAAGATATTGAGATCATTGCTGGTAACCGTAATGAGATTTACAATTCCAAAATACAGACCCAACATTCCCTGCCCGACCTATACAACTTTTTACTCGTCTACATCCCAGTTTTCATAACGATTATTGAATGATTTTAATATCCACGCATCAGGAGAAGAGGCTTTTGAATTGTTTACCTTCGAATTGTGTCATCTCATCGAACGGGTGTCACATGTGCCAATATGAAGAAGATCAAAAGATTCGTGGTAATCCATTTTATAAAAGGAAGATCTCGAAAAGCCCAATGAGATTTAGTAAAAGCAGAATGGATTTATTGAAGTTACATATTGTTAATGTATGCCAGAATGGGTCCGCTAAAAACCGGCAAAGATGGACTATTTCTTGTTCGCAGTAACAATTTTCAAATATTTACATCTTCTTGCAAATACTGACAATTTTACAGGGAAGTAGTTTAATGATGTCAGAGAAATACTGCTCTCTAATTAAGACTTCTGAAAGCCCTACTTGAGAAATAACTATTGGAGTATGAAAGACTTATTGGATCTTGCCTGCTGCTAACAGTACATTCGAACAAGTTGCAATAAAATTGAAGATGTATCTGCTCGGACTTCACTCTACTTTTTCTCACCGTCTAGGGGCGTATTAAATTTATACTAAATTTATCAAGAATTAGAATTGTACTCTCCCTCATATAATTTCTCCATCTTTTTAACCCAATCTGTACCTATTATATCTTTCATTTATATAAATATATATATAGATAATACCGTAGTATATATATATATTAGTTACTAGTACCGTCACTCTATATATCTCACATATATTGATATATATATATCTATATATATATACTATTAATATTATATGATATATATATATAGTATATTATATATAACATACTTTATAAAAGAACGATTTTTGTTTGCCCCGTTTCTGCCCCCGCAAAAAATTTCATGGATACGGCCAGTGTATCATATATGTATACTGAGTATATATATACATACTTATATATATATATCTAAGTAATATTATTTATGTGGTAATATATATCTACCCATACTACTATTATTATATTAAAGGTATACTATACTTACTATTATCTTATATATATCTATATAGTATATATATGAATTATAGTTTATATATATCATATAGTATTCTATATCTCGCTACGGGGATGTTTTGTTCATAGTTGCGCCTGAATGTTAGGTGAAATATTTAATCAAAAAACAGAATATTAACATTCTAAAATAAAAATGCACCATTGTCTAAAAATATCACTGAAATCAACAATTAATAATATTAATATGTTTATTTATCTGCTAATCAGATAATTATAATTATCAGAAAAAATTAAATTTTTTCACCATTTAAATTCAAATTATATTTTAAAATAGCAACGATTTTCTGATATTGTAATTGTTTAATGTATGTTCTAACTTTTCCGATTCAAAACGGTCAGAATCAAGTACAAAATCAAGTAGAAAGTTATTGAAGTCTGTCAGAGATAGTCAGAATAAGTATTTTTTAACGATAATTAAATATATATTATTCCAACCTTATAGATGAAAATGTTGAAAAAGATTTAAAAAAATTAAAATAATTTAAAATTTTATTTTATTTTAAAGAAATATATATATTTAATTTTAAAAAACTTGGCTATCTTTTTTTGTGTAAAAGCTATAAATATATTTCGGTAACCATTTAAACGTTTTCTATCTGTCCAATTCCTCAATATAAAATTACTTCTAATATTACGCTATTTATTAAGTTTAAATTTTTACCTTTAAAATCTAAAACTATATAATAATGTTAAATTTTACCTTTAAAAACCCAAAATTATGTAATAAAATTGAAAATAAAAGAGAAATTAAAGATTAAAAACACCCTTTTCTTGACCTTTGTTGTGTGGCGAGAAACCTCTGCGAGAAAAATGAGACAAAAAATGAAGCGCAAAAAAAAGGCAAGTGAAGTCGCTTTTGTAATGCAATAATGGTCTTTTTTTTTCTTATGTAACAAATTCAGGGGAGACTGTGGGGGGAAAATCCCATCAGTAAAATTAATGAATGTTTCATTAAAAAGTAGAAAATTAATAAATTAACTCATAGGTTCATTGGTTCATATGAAACAACTTTTCATCTCGAAAGAAGTTATATATATATATATATATATATATATATATATATATATATATATATATATATATATATATATATATATATATATATAAATGTTTTTTTTATTAATTATATATATATATATATATATATATATATATATATATATATATATATATATAGGTCCTTTATTAAACCAGGGGGCAATAATAAAATTAGTATCGGAATGGTTGGTAATGCTATCTCAGAATTATTTACCTACGCTAAGATTGCCTTCTTTCATTGTTGTACGAAAAAAAGAAAATTAATTTAATTTTATGCACCGCTGTTGCAGGAGGCCCG
>JABUQX010010656.1:27500-30000 GCA_015478945.1 Trachelipus rathkii
TATGATGATTTTATTAATCAACAACAATATTCTACAAATTACAATGTGAAATGCAGCATAAAGGTGTCTAATATAATGGGTTGTACCCCCTCTGGCCCTTCCAACTTCCTCCAAGCGATTCGGCATTGATGAAATGATCTTGGAGATGGTCTCCTGCGGGATGTTGTCAAAGCGTTTGCAAGCTCCCTGAGTGTGGACGGAGCATGTTCACGGGCTCGAACACGCCTACCCAACAAATCCCAAACATGTTCAATGGGATTCATGTCCGGGCTCCTCGCAGAAATGGCCAGGAGTCTGATCCCTACCTGTTGTAGGTACCGTTGGATGACCTGTGCAGTGTGCTGTGTGGCGTTGTCATGGAGTAACAAAAAATGGACGTCAATGAAGGACGCGAAAGGCACTATATACTCTTGGAGGATGTCTTCCGCATACCTTTTAGCCGTTAGCGTTCCTCTGCTCACGATATGCAATGCCGTGCGAGCACCCAAACAAATGCCTGCCCACACCATCACAGAGTCACCTCCAAAAGGAATCCTTGGGGAGATATTGCAAGCAGAAAAGTGCTCACCTGCACGTCTCCAAATTCGCTGACGTCCATCTGGTCCATGTAGTGTGAACCTCGACTCATCTGTGAGTGTCCAATCTCCATACGCTTGTGAAAAATGAAATCGCAACCCGATGCTCCCTGATCAGGAGAGGGCCGATGGCAGACCTTGTAATACGTACTCCACGTTCATTCTGTCGTCTTCTCACTGTACGCTCGGAAATGGGCACATGTCTGACCTCACGGAGCCTGTGTTGTAGCTGTACGCTTGTTTGGAAACGATCACGAAGCACTGCCAGATGGAGGAATCTGTCATCTCTCTCGGACGTCGCCCTCGGGCGACCCTGACCATGTCGTCTACGGTTGCTGCCAGTCTCCCTGAACCGACGAAGGATTCGACTGACCGTCGATTGGTTTACCCCGAGTTGCTGAGCCACCTGTCTCTGAGAATGGCCTGCTTCCGACAGTGTGATAACTCCTATGGCACGTTCCTCTTCTCTGACGATGTCTTTCCATTGTGACAGTCTTTGTCAAGCTACGACTTACAGCATAGGGTTTGTTTCGTTAGTTGGTTGGTGTCTTGCCATCTTGTTCTCCTATGAACGTACTTTCGGGATTTCGTAATTTGGTTGGTTGTCTTTATTATGCCATTTAGTTCCATACACGGTGTAGTTACATACGGTATACACTCCGAAGTTAGGTATGACCCAAATAAAACCAAACCCTAGCTCTACATTTCCAAAAATGAAAGAGTTTACATTATATTTACGGGTGATGCATTAAATTTGTCCGTTGTTTGTTTATATATATATATATATATATA
This sequence comes from Trachelipus rathkii, assembly GCA_015478945.1. NCBI lineage: Eukaryota > Metazoa > Arthropoda > Malacostraca > Isopoda > Trachelipodidae > Trachelipus > Trachelipus rathkii. The sequence continues at coordinate 28,868 of JABUQX010010656.1, forward strand.
TATATATATATATATATATATATATATATATATATATATATATATATATATATATATATATATATATATATATATATATATATATATATATATATATATATATATATATATGTAAATGAAGCTTGGATAAAGCGACTTATAAGATCATTTGAAAAATGGATATTCGGCGCTGTCAGCTCTAATGAAGATTTTCGCATAAGTCGAAATAATGGATCAAGCACCAAAATAGCGTCCGGTAGCTCAGCGGTAGAGCACTCGCCCAACTAAGCGAAAGACCCAGGTTCGTCACTGGTCGGGCGTGTGAGTGTGAGTTGTTCTTTCTTGACTCCGTCTTGCTCAGACTTAAAAATCGGGCACACCCCCTCCTAGATTAGGGCTCTGTCCGTGAGCTTTGGTGCTAAATTTAAAATATATATATATATATATATATATATATATATATATATATATATATATATATATATATATATATATATATATGTGTGCTGATATATATATATATATATATATATATATATATATATATATATATTACAGGCCTATAGGGGTACAACTTAGAATTATTTTCGTCTTAGGGGTACGCGATCAAAAAAGTTTGGAGACCGCTGTCCTAAGGCTTTTTTAAAACTAATAAAGATTATTTTTTATGGTTTTTAAATCATTAGAGTATTTTGATTATCTTCTGGGGGACTTCTCCTATTATTTTATCCTACTTCCTTATAACATTAATAAGTTTATTTCTTATTTTTATCATTTAGTAGGGTATTTTGATTTTATGGTTGATTTCTTTTCCATTAGTTTTCTCTTTTCTTAATACTTATAAACTAAAAAGTGTAAATGAAAATGATTTAGAGCCTTTTCAGCCTTCTTGCAACTCTTTTGAATAGATATAAACGATATAATAAAAAGGTCAACAAATTGTAAACATTCCTTTAACTAATAGTTTGAAAAGTTCAGCAACTACTGTAAGCTTCAAGAATTTATTTAGCTTTCTAGCAATATTCTCTGACTTTAGGGTTTATATATATATATATATATATATATATATATATATAATATATATATATATATATATATATATATATATATATATATAATAATAATAATAATATAATATATATATAATATAATAT